>OOFE01013409.1:0-15809 GCA_900323365.1 Monocentris japonica
TTAGAGGCAGGGCAGGGGGAAGGGGTGGCCGATTGAACTGGCGCTTGTCTGAAGCCAGTGGCTCTGAGGCGTTGGCTCTAGTGTAGAGGTGGGGTAGCACACGCACATTGGACGTGAAGTATTTTCCAAACACCAACAGGTCAGGATCCACACCTATGACACAAAACCATGTATGATGCAGTCATATTGAGCTTCCTTTTCACTCTTACCTGACAAAGTTAGTTATATATATAATATATATATATTATATAGGCCCTGGCTACAGGTAATAAGCATGTATTAATAATCTACAAGTATGAGCAGGTCATTGTTTATTAGGGATTCACTCACCCTTGGTGATATTGTAAAGAACAACGTTGCCTCTGTGGCTGAGAATGCAGCTCTCCAGTGTTGGACAGTGCAGGTGGAAACAGTTCACATTTTCTTGAGTGGTATCATAGTGAAATATTGCCAGATTGCAGGAAACTATAGACAGAGAAAAGACAGTAAATCAATGCTGGTGCACCTGTAGGGGATCAGTGGAGGCATACTGTACCGTTATAATACACCTGCTGCAAATATGTCAGGAGAAAATGAAAAGGATGCCACATGCACAACTCACCCTCGTGTATTTTTCAAGGCTATGACGTTGATTTATACTCACAGTTTCTAGTAAGGCAACACGTCCGGCTGCATTTCAGCGCGGTCTCCTCTTGGTAATACTTCAAAAGTTGCGCTCCTCTCCTCTGAGATTCCTCGATATCGATGAAAATCCCGGGAAAACGTCGAATCCAACAGTTTTTGTAGTAAGAGGTCGGCGAGCACCTCGACTCAGTGTGGAGCACCAAACTCAAAACCGTCAGCAAACCCCATGGGACATTCATTGCGCGTAATGTAAATCAAACCATGTTAAAGTACAATTCGAGCAAAGAATGGACATGTCTGATGAATCTGCCAAGTTGATCCTTGAAGTTGGCAGGCATGAAGTCAAACCAGTGGTCTGGTTTTACTGGTGCGAGTCCCTCTCCAGGTGTGTCACGACTACGCACCTGGAGGAGGTGGAGACCCAGCCGTGCGTAAGGTGTCCAGGATGTGTCAAGTTCCTTCTTGAATAAGGTTTGAATCTTTCTACCATATATAGTAGGAATATTATAGGAAGGTTTTAGTGATTACATCGGAGTCAGAAAACACCATAAAATACGATAAAGTCACTATAAACTCACTTTTGAGTATCACAGACTGAATATTGTGGGACATTATAGTGATTTTTCGTTAGGTGACAGTAAATACCTTTTTTTTTCTTTTAAATTTCAGCTTAACTAAAAACATCTTTTCAATTCTAGATCAATCAACGTCTTCCTCAAAACGCACCTCTTCAAAGTAGCATATAAGGACTTTTGTTGAATGTTGTGTTTTGTTCTGTTTTGTTTGTCTCCCTATTGTTCAGCACATTGGCTACGAAAAATACGCTTTACAACTCTGATTTATTATTATTATTATTATTGATGTAGACCTACTGTAATTGTGTCACAGCAGCCTAAATAGGCCTATAGGAATACTGCGTTTTTGTTGAGTGGCAGCTACTCCATCACAGCCACTGAGGTAGTTTCTCCACCCAGTTGTGTGGGGTATTTTATTTCAATGTAAACCAATTCAATATAACCACACTGAGAGTGACAGCTGCAAAAAACTGTACAACACAGAAAAGCTAGTCTGCAATGCGGTATCAAGCAACCAACAAAGTCACTGTACTCTTTTTTTTTTTCACTCCAGATCAGAGAACTAAATTTAAAGTTGCACAGAGCTGGTATTACTTTAACATGAGGCACACTATCACAAAAAACTAGACCGCCGCTCTGGGGCCAAATTGAGCATTTCAGTAACCTTTGTTCCCACTGTGAAAAAAGCGGTCTGTTTTAAGCTAGGCCAGGCATCTGAGAGTGGATTGCCATAATTGTAGCAATCTGTCTGAATTCTTCGAAATGGGATTATCGGAATAAGCCTTTTGCTCTCTGGCTTTCATTTGTTCCACCTGCATGGCAGTCTCTCTCACCCGTTGTCAGCTTGTCTGTCGACCACAGTGCTGTGTTTCCACCTGGGAGTTGAAAGGCCCTCCGTTATAGTGAATAGTCAAGAGTTGATGGAGTTCATGTAGTGTTAACGTGGGCTACAACTGAAGAATTTGATTCAAATAATATCCATGATTTGAAAAAAACGATGGAACTACTAAATTTCTAAAAGGTTAAAATTCAAACAAATTGTGTTGCTTCTCAGGGGATAGTAAGTAACACTTCCTTGAGAAAAATATAACACATTAGAGATATTGAATGATCTTTTCCCCAAAATGGATGTTTTTTTTCCAAAGTGGATATCCAGTGAACTGGTAGTTCTATGGATAAGAGAGAAACATACTAGAGGACTGATGTGGGTATAGTGACTCAGAAAAGCAGCTATTGTAGACCTACCAGTAAAGTATCTGGCCTATTCCCCAGTTGGATTTGGCCTCCATGGCAGTGGGCACTTAACACCAAAACTCATAATCATTCTTTGGTTTGGAACTGCCACTGGTGGATCACATGGGAACTGGCACCATTACAGCTACTGGTTGCCAAGCCTCAGAAGAGAGCTTTCATATATATATCGCTTAACCCAAACCACTTGACTGAACTTCAAAGTGTTCAGCCCAATGGAGTCTCACTATGTTAAATTACTGAAGTGAAGCAAAGTGAGGGAGAGGAGATGGCTTTGGAAAGTGTAATGATGGCCCAATACCACCAGATGGCAATGGTGCCTCCTATTTGGTATGTGTCATCTCTCAGATAAAAAAAAAATCAACAGATTTTTTGTTACTTTTCATTTGTGACATTTAGTCATGATGATTCAGATTGTGATCCCAGTAATGCAACCTACCCCATCTTTATATTTTTCACAAATGAGTTGGGACCACCAAAGTCCTGCCATGCTGTTCCTAACTAGATCAACATCTATTTTCTCTATTGATTTGCAGTTTGGGCATGATTGTGTGAACTTGTGCTCCTTTTCTGTGTGCATTACCCCTCTGCTACAGTATGCCTCTTGGTCTGAAGTTCAGTCAAGTAGTCTGAGATTGGCAAGGTACATGAAAGCTCTCCTCTGAGGCTTGGCAACCAGTAGCTGTAATAGTGCCGGTCCCCATGCGATCCATCCGTGGCACCTCCAAACTGAAGAATGACTATGACTTTTGGTATTAAGTGGCCACTGAATCAACCAGCGATGTGACCGAATAAAACCTTGCACACTTGATAATATCGAGTACATATCATATTGTGTGCACTAATACAGCTACGTGTCTCAATGCAACACACAGAATGCAAAATCCAGCAACAGACAAGTATTATGTAAAGAAACACTTGTATTTTCATCTGACACTTCAGGGCAAGTTACATTTACAGTCAACTCTGTAATCAGATCCAATTCTGGTTCAAGTTAGCAGTGTTACTATGTGCCTTTTGTTGTAGTCAGGTTGTTTTCAATCAAAAACAGTAAGACGGTACAAGAAACATTGAACATTAAACATCAAACACGGTGAATACAATAGCCGTTTTTAATCATCATTTTAGCCTCTTTTTTATAACTTTGTTCAGAGGAAATTGATGTGGCACTGGACATAATTATGTTGCTCAAATAACACAAAACAGTGATATTTTATGGATGTGCAAATGGGGGATTTACAGTCTACGTTTGACTTTTCTTTCCACTGTTATTTATATTTCAGTCACCAGATGGCACCCTTGGGCAGCCAAACTCCTCACACGTCTGAAGCAAACATCCCCAGCACATGCACGTGTGTGAAAGGAATCTAAATCAAAACAAGCACTAGTAAAATGAGATGAAAAACACCACCAATGACAACTTTCTCATGCAATGTCTCGTTGGCTAGGTTTGGATCCTTTGGTATAGAGACCACAGTATACCATGGTCCTCTTCTTTTTTTCTTGCCACTTACTCACACAAAGCCTGTTTCAGGTTCCACACCCAAATCCACCTCTTCCTCAACAGTAGTGTTCCTGAGCACGCTGACACAGCCAGCACCTCTCTGGGTCCTGACTTGTGACTTGTCTGGTTTCAGCTTTCAGCTTACGGAGGAAGTAGTTCATTATTTAGTGTTGTTGTTGCTCATTGAGGTGCTAAAATGGTTCTATAGCATGTAAGTCCCAACCATGTGACTGTGTCAGTCTTTGACTAGCCTGTAGATGTGGTGCTGTGCCCCGTGCTCGCTAGTGGACACCTCAAAGACGTAGGCTATACACAGCAGGGTCTCCAGTGTGTCCCTGTTTGTCACCACCTGCAGAGAAACACAGACGGTCCTGTTCAGCGATGTAGTGGGAGATAAACCTTTACCCATTTACCCACACTTTTTAAGCTTGCATCAAACTTTAAGATATACATTTATAGTATACATTAGTAGTATAGTTTGACTGTTATGGGTTTTTCAAGGCAGATAACGATACTGATATTTTTGTATTGTAGCTGCCGATAGCCAATATTTTGTGCCAATATTTAATATCTTTTAATTTTTTCCTTTTTAATGCCAAAACAATTCAAAATATTCATTGTTTCCAACAAAACTGTATTCTTGTCAGGGCGGAAAAGCCTTTAAAATAATAATTAGACCAATATTGGGACACTAAAACCACCATTGAAACCCATACTAATGAAATTATTTTAGGGTTAGCAGCTCTTTAAGGCAGGGTGACCCACACCACCTATACAATGGTTAGGGGGGAAATTCTGGCTTTAAATGAAGAATTGATTTTCAATATCAGCCCAATATATCAGCAAATCAGTGTAACTCTAGTAAGTATGAAACAGCAAGTTACTTGAAAACAAAATTTAAAAACAAATGCTATTGTACAAATAGATATATTTTTGTAATGGTGGTGTTTTCTTCATGGTGATCATCAACTAGAGTTCATAGTGTACACATATGTTTATTTACCACTATATCACTATGCCATGGTTTTAAGCTGCAATGCCAAAGCATCCTAAACTATGGAGTAAGTTCCTGTGTGCCTTGAAATTTTGCTCAAATGTTAAGGAAATCAATGGCAAGCAAAAATAGTACATTAATGTCATTAAAATCTAATGACAGCAGCATATGGTTGTATTTCTCCGCTCTCAAGGATAATCCAATTACCTCCTTGCCAGCAGCTCTTTATATTTAGCTATCTTATATGATCATTCGCCCTCATTTTGCACATAAAATGTGCTGTGATATTAAACACTCCAGATACGCTGTTACAGACCAAGATACAATATAGTATTAACACAATAACTTAGTACACATAAATAATATGATTTTTCTGAATTATTGTACATACAAAGCTCTTTTCTAACTGGAAACAAGCACAATGTGTAGCATCAAGTGTCCAATGCAACAAGCATAAAACAAGCATACAACCTTCTGCAATTCATTATGCTGAATTGAGCCCCATATCTCTGAATAGAGCACTTGTTACATGAAGCATATCATCCACACATTGTGCTCAGCCTTGCAATGTGGAGTCTGTGTGTGTGTCTGTATCTGTGGTCTATGTCTGTGTGTATGTGTGTGCGTGTGTATGCACATCTTAATATGAGCTAAATCAGCCCATTGAGAGACCTAATGACATGCTGCCATGTAGTCGTCAGTGTGGGCTCAATAAGGTCATTGTCCCCTGGCCAGTAGGAATGCAGCCGCCAGTGGAAGGGACACCAATGTCTTTGAACCCTGGTGTTGAGGACCACTCTGTTACTATGGTGACACACTCCATTCTATTCACTTCCCTCTCTGTCTCCGCTCCCTGGGGAGCACACCGGCTCATTCAGAAAAATCCAGCTCACAACAGAACAGACTATTTGGAAATGTTTTAACTCTGCAGGATACCAGCAAAATGTACTATTCACAGGCAAACAAAAAAAAAAATGCCACCTACTGTTAATGGTTAAGCATGGTTACCTAAAGGGAATACCGCAGTACAACCACATTCATTTGAAAACTGAACAGTGTTGCTGTTTCGCACACTTCAGGACTGTGAGTTTCCTACTACATGCACAATGACATTAACAGAAAGAAGTTTGGGATGAGCTGCTATTGTGCTCCTTCATTTCCTCAGCACAAATATGCCTTTAGAAATGAATTAACGGAACTAATAGGCAAAAGGTTTCCTCATACTGGCATATCCCAGCTATTATATTAGGGTTTCTAAACAAGAATCAGGCTTCCTAAAATGGCGTTTACTCTTCAACAGAATACCTGAGTATCTCATATAATACCGGAACATTAACATGCTTGTAAACACCCCCCCCAGTGCAAGTCCCGATACACACGTGTGTATTCCTGTGCGTACCTGTAGGATAGTGAAGTTCTCCAGTACGCTGTTCATCATGTACTTCTCCGGCAGGTGTTTGAGCTTGTGGATGAAGTTGATCATGTATTCACATAACGGGGACCGGTGGATTCTGAACACGTAGCGCCCATTCTCAAACCGCGCATACTCCGTCTATATTGACAGATGCAATACACTGTCACAACGCACTGTCCAATACATCACAACATACGCAGTACCACACTTTATAGGACGAAATGTAAAATTCATTGTCAGCAAACAGGGATATAACACCGAAACTCAATTTATTGCATTGGATATGAACATCTATGTGATAAGCTGTAATATACGTGTATGTAATATAATATACCTAATGCAGCATATGGCATGCCAGATATAACAATAAACATATTTCTTGTGACAACTATAATCAAATGATAAAGCCATTAAATATCATCATGTGGCCTACTGTAGCAGATGGTTGTACCTGGGGATAAGTGTGTGTATGTGCATGTGTTTGTGTGTGTGTGTTTATATTGTACAATCCATCAGCTGGGGGCAGGGCTAGTATTGTGTCTAGTTAACAGGAAGCACAACAGTGAGTCATGCTGAAGAGACTTGTGAATCATGTCAGTGTCCTGACCACAGATCCATCTCCACCACTAGCAGTTATTTACTCTTTAGGGTGAAAATGGTGGTTTTACAAGGTCATGACCTCTTAATGCTGGAAAAACACTCATCCAGCCAGCAATCAGTGATGCAAGGCTCTTGACTTGTGGTCACATGTGTAATCTAGTGTTGATTACAGTAGTTAATATGGAACTCTACAATCCCAAAACATTGTTTTTTCCCTAACATAAATGTGAATCACAAATTAAGTCCCAAATTTTTACTGTATGTTCGCTAAACTACTGCTGCAGTTTGGCTCCAAACTAAGAGGAATTGTTTGAAAAAATGTCAATGCCGTGCTTTTCAGTGGATAGATGTAGGATAAACAAATGAAAAGCTCTCCTACAACGGCTGCCACTGTAGCAAGAATACCGGTGTACTTCTTTCTCCCGTTTTGATTTTTTGTCATTTTACTCCAAGAACCTGGAACAAAAAAGGGCATGCAAACTTTTTACATGTAAAGATTTTACCCCCAGTAAACAGCATTCCCTCCTCTCACCTCCACTTTCTCCACCACCTGCTTGCCGAAGGAGCAGACCTTGGTGGATGAGGTGATAATCATGTTCTCAGAGCTCTCATACTGACTGGAAACACCATAGAAGAAGCTGCTGTCATCCTGCAGGTTGGCACTAAGGTCCGCCTAGAGGCAAGAGAGACAGATGACATGTGGCAACTGCTGGTCAAAACACCTGTCAGTCTGACCAAATGGATCCAGGATGGGTTGAGCAGCCTGGCAGTGTAATTGAGAAAAGCATGGTGGCACCTAATGAACTGTAATTCAAAGGGCATATATGCCCATTTTATCAGACATACCCCCTTAACTGGACACACATCATATCAGCTGACACTACACTGCTGAGGATGCTCTTGAGGATATACAAGAACAATTCCATACCATAATGCTAGGTTCTTCTTTCCTGCTCACAGATTTGATCCCAAGGAACACGTGTCTCAGCTTGATGAAGACGCATTACCAAGAGTGTGACAGCTCAACAAACACTGCAAGCCAAGTAGCATCCAATAGCCAGACTCTTGTTGACCTAGTATAAGACTGTCAATCCAGCCTCAACATTCCCAAGATGCTGTGTGTGTGTGTGTGTGTGTGTGTGTGTGAGTGCATGCGATCAAGACTCAAGTTTCTTCATCATCAGGTAGATGCTGGTTCAGCCATTTCTAATACTCCCATTAGTTCAAGTTTGAAATGAGGCTGATGTAATCTGATCTTAGATCAGGCTGAGGTGCCATCTCCTTCATCAGACAGCTGGGCTGCTTTACCTTTTCCCCTGTCAGGCCCTTGTCTCCTAATGGGCCATTGAGACAACACTCAGCCTCTCCTCATCTCTTCATCACCCCCTTCATCTTCATCCCTGGCTCCTGTAATTCCTCTATTTGTCTTCATCCCTTGGGCCCGGTGACCCTCCCCGAACCGCCGTTCCCTGCTTCCCTAACGGCCTGCGAGGGAATTCATCCAATTACAATCAACAGCATGCAATTGGCTGATTAGATCACATTGGACTGGCTGGCTGTGTAACAATTTAGCAGGGCCAGCTCAAATCGGATTCCCTGGGCACTTCAAAGGCGTGAGACAATCCGTTAGGACAGGGCCACAGGCGCTGGGAGTGGGTGAGGGGGAAGGTGGGGAGCGGGGCAAGACAGCCAGTGGCCGACGGGGGTTTGCTGGAAATTCAATCTAGAATGCCATAGCTTTGGAGGCAAGCCAGCCGCCTGTCATCGTCGCCATGCCAACCTGCACCTCAGGACAACCCCGAGTCGTGACCTGCCAGAAGCCTGCGTCACAGCGATAACATCAAATAGGCTTTTCCCATCTTTTACAATGGCGTAAATAAGGTTAGCATATTTTCAGATGTGTTGAGGATTTCATTTTCCTTATTTGTATGGCCCTGAGCATCTTCACTGTTTGTTTCCAGAATGGGTGTTGAAATGCCCAGCTGTTTTGTTGCATTTCTGTGTTCGGTCATGGATGCCTTGAGAATCGGAGGACCCCCTTGGGACAAGATATGATAAGATGAACAGGCTGAGAGGGGGCAGTGTTATGAGCTTGTTTTCCTCTAGTGGGAATTGCATGTCATGACTGTTGGAGTCCACAGGGCTCTGACATGAATGAGGAGGGAAATGCCCCATTGATGAATGACATGTTGGATCCACGCAGCCCCCATCTCTTGTTCACACTCTCTATGTCCCTCTTTATGTCCCTCTCTCACTCTCTTTTTCGTTATGATATATGGTTGGGCTGATCTTCCCCTCCTTCCCCTCACCCCTTGCATCAAATGCCATGGCTCTCACCAGCTGCTTCTTCCCCAGGACTGGAAATGACTGCTTCCAATAGGGTGTCACTCACCAAAGTCTTTTATCCCTCCACAATAAATAATGTGGCAGTCGGGACCATGTGAGAAGGCTAATGCTTCACATACAAGGCCTTCTGAGGGCATGATATGGCAAGGGGCACTTTGAATATGACATTCACTGTCTTTGAAGCATGAAAGAAGAGCAGTAGTGGAAACTATGCTTAACGCATGACATTTTTTGACGTGCTGGAGCCAACAACTCCTTCAACTAATCATTTCTGTAGTTATTACTTCATCACCGCGTGCACTGGCATTTTCCCAGGCGAGTAGCTCACGCAACCTGGACTCACTTAGCTTAGCTGTTGTAGGGTGCATTAGCTAACATCTAGCAACTTAGCTAGTTGCTTTTCTTTGAATTCCTAGCCAGGTTAGCTAGCTTGTTGGTAGCTAACAGACTGCTGAGCTAACATGCTATAGCAGCTAAGTTAACAGAGTTGAGTGAGCTACTTGCTGGCCAATGCACTTGGTGATAGTAATAACTACAGAAATGCTCTGATTGGCTGAGGGAGTTGTTGGCTACAGCATGTCAAAACAACTTTGAGTTGTTACCATTGTTAGGGAATTCATTCCCTGTGTATCTCAATGGGCAGAGTACGGTATTAACACTGCCAGGGTTAGGGCTTCCCATTTCACCAGATGGGGCCACCCACAGTAAAAATGCAAGCATGTATGTTAGCTTAATTTGGTAATTGTCTAAATTGTATTTTTTTTAGCAACATCTTTGGAGATAAGCGCTCGTTATTGTGGTATTTTTGCGCTGCACTTCCAAGAGATCAATTCAAGTTTGAGTTTCTTTGTCTGTTCAGCCATGCTGGCATTCACTAGTCATGCTAACTACCTAACTACCTAACTAACTAAGTTCTTCTTCTAATTATTCCTAAGAGAGTAATTTCTATGAAAATTACTTTAAGTCTCTTGGTTTGTATGTGGAGAGAAGTGGCATGAGGAAAAGAGGAGCATGCCTATGTAAAAATGTGATGATGGAAGTGTGTCCGTGCGGTGCATGATGTAAATACCAAAGGTCTTGTCCTGAGGTAAAGCGAGGTGGCCAGATCACATTAGATGGACAAAGTGGACGCATCAAATTACACCCTCTCCATCTCACCACCCTACACACTCCCCTTTTCTTTCTCTCAGTCTCTTTCTTGTGCCCACTTCTATTCATCTTACCGACCTGCATATCTCCTCTCTTATCGAGGATGTATTTATTCCCTGGTCTACCTCTTAAGTTATATTTCTCATCCTCTCTTCCTCTCTCTATGTAGGGGTGAGTTGGGGGTGGTGGGGTAGTGTGTTTATGTGTGTGTGTATGGGTGTGTGTGTGTGTGTGTGTGTGTGTGTGAGGGGGGGTTATTCTATAAATAAGTGGGGTGTGTGTGGGCTGGGCTCAGTCTAATAGCAAGGGGACAGGTGCCCAGGCTCACATTTCCCTAGTGAAAGATCAGCCCTGCCACTCTCCCCAAGGCTGCTGTACACACACACACACACACACACACACACACAAACACATCATAGAGATATATACATATACCCACACCCACACAAAATGCATGCTTCACTGCAATACCCCCTTTGCCAGCAGATAAACCACATTCAGGCCTCAGGATCAATGACTTTCCATTCGTTCTATCCCTAAATCGCCCCTAAGTTCCTTTAGCTCCAGTGCTTAAGCTATCCCAACACAGTTAACACCGCTAGGCCATTAACAGCCAACAGGTGCTACAAAACATTAACAACAGTATTCACCGTACTCTCAATTCACCTTCATGACTTGGGGAGGATTACATGCATTGATGGTGTGTGAAACATACCAGACATATCATCTCTGAACTTGGGATTGAACTGAATTGAACTGAGCTGAGTTCATTTAATTAATTAGAGTTGAGTTCAAATTAAATTCATTGTATTTAATTGAGTTCAGCTTAAGTGAATTGAATTGAATTGAATTGAATTCAACTGTATGGGATGGAATGGAATGGAACTGAATTGAACTGGGCTTCCTCTGACAAAAACTACAGCCTTACCCAGAACTTGACGAGGAAGAAAGCGTTGTGCGGCCCTTTGTCAAACAGTTCCTTCAAGCCTCCCTTCTTCTCCGGGAACTTGTCGTAGATCTGCTTGATGTCCACCGCCTCCAGATAGGGATCGCTGTAGCTGGGATTGGACTGGCCGATGTGCACAAACAGGTGCTTGTTGAACTAGAGAGACAGAAGTGACTGTCAAGAGATGACTGGAGCCAAAATTTCAGCTGGCCATTTTGCTAAATGGCTATGACTACGAGGGGTACTGCTAGGAACTCTAGTCCCTCTGACAAGATGTCACACTGGGCCCTCCACCCCAATCTCATTTAGTACAGTATCCCTGTGGTCCCTGTGGTCCCTGTGGTCCCCATGGTCCTCGATGGTCATGACCTTCTACCATGTGTGCTAGTGCTCTTTGCTCTGATACAGGACCCTTTGGGAATCTTTCATCGCATGGGTTGTTTACCTTTTCCAAAGGGCCCTGTCCTGCTCCATTGACTTTTTCCCCTACATAAGTCGGCAAGCTCTATAACAATTTTTGGGATTTTTGGCACAGCCCCCCCTGGAGAAAATTGCACCAGCCGCCACTGGGTTCTATCACAATTGTGTTATATCTCTTGACAAATATTCACTCAAGTTGTGTGTGTATAACCCAAGGGAATCATGGATCGGCCACAGTTGCCACTCTACTCACAGCCTCTGGGTCCTGAGGTTGCTCCAGGAAGGCGGAGAACTCCAGCATGCGGAGCTTGGAACTGGCGATACATCTACCCTGCCAGGGAGGGGCGCCAGGCGACATGGACAGCCCTGCCGTGCTTTCATAACCTGGAGGTGCAAGGGCAGAGTGTGTGTCAGCATGAATGTGCGTGTTTGTGTGTGAACTGAAACTGAAAAAAATGCTGTGAGATTACAGCTTTTTCTCTGAGGGTTGCGTGAGCTCCTCATCACGAGCTGCACTGTCTCATCACTCGGCCGGCGTGACAGCATGCTGTCAGCACGCCGGGGGAAAGCAAGAGAACCCACCTGTTATGGGAGGCGGGCCGGACGCTTGCATGGCGTAACTCTGCTGGGAGAAGGGCTTAATGCTGGGGAGACAAGACAGACAAGGGAGGGACACACATGTAATAGACTCTCTTGCCCTCATGACCCCATCTTATACACTAATTGGGCTGCCTGACCTCTGGAGACGAAGGGGGGAAAGTGATACAGCAAGTGAAGCGGTATGCTGAATGTCAGACAACTGAAGATTTTTCTTCTTAATTGCACAGATTTTGTTTGATCTGTTTTGAAATTAATCCAGTGATTGAAATGTATATGCGTTTATTTACAGCATGTATAAACTAACCTCACCACATTGAAATGAATTGATAGATAGTACCATAAGAGAGAAAGTTGTGAAAATGGCTACTCACTCTTCAGGACCTCCGGGCTGTCCTGGGAGTGCCCCATGCCAAAACTGGAAATAAAGGAATGAATACAAACTCTATTATACACACTGCCACCCTAACAACATTTTTAATATATAATGGATGTTTGTTCTGCAGATCACCAGCTCTAGATCAGTAGCACCACTGATCTAGAGCTCAGGGGCATCATTTATAAAAGCACAATTCTCAAGCACAATTTTTTTGCCAATGACCATATCTGAGCTGAAGATGTGATTTATGAAAATTTCAACTTGATGCCCTGTGGTTTCAATTGATATGTGACATATAAAAAGATAAAACAAATTCCTATTATAATCCAAGGTATGATGGTCATTAAATAAACTTTAAATATGTTATTTCATCCTAGTCTTGGAAATGTTGGAAAGTGTACTCTCAAGGATAAAGTCATTTTTATAAATGACGCCCAAGATCAGCCTTTCAGCCTTTGATATGAATAAGGTGGTGAAGGGAACACTGGTCAGTGATCCTATAGTAAAACTACTTGAAGATATGACAAATGTGGGAATGCATGTGAGTGCACAGACTCACCCCACTAGCAGTGGGGTAGGCTGGCCTAGACAGGCCCTGGAGAGCCATTTTGTTTTGGAAGGCCGTGGCTGAGATGATCTGGGCTGAGGACATGGTGGCCATACTCTGGAGGGCCTTGTCTTTGGCGGCCTGGTCCTACAGAGAGAGAGAGAGAGAGAGAGAGAGAGAGAGACAGAGACAGAGAGAGGTAGAGAGAGCGAGAGAGGGAGACAGACAGAGTTAGGAAAAAGGTGAGTGCTCCTCAGACTCCATTTAAGTCAGCGCCCCACTTCACCAGTAACACAAGTAGAGCCCTAAATGGGAAATGAAGGGCTGAAGCCAGCTTGCATCATCGCTGTATCCCTGCCAGGCAGAGGGCTGGAGAGAAGGTGATACTGTAGTCAAGGGCCTTTAGGTCAAGAGTTAAGGTTATTGCTTTGGCAGGGGCAAGCCAGTGTTGACAACTGGCTTCTGTTAGAGGTCATTTTGGAAGACAAGGCAGGCAACAGACTGATATGTCAATATGCTAATGCTAATGGTAACAAAAATGCCTAATGTTAATATGAACTAAAAGAGTTTGCATGGCAGACACTATAAAAAAGTGTCTTTCCTATCTACAATAAAATGATATCCCTCTTGTCTTTAAATCCACTCCTTCAGCAGTTTCCAAACCACCGAGGAGTACAAGCACTTGCCGCCCAGCCCTAATGGGCAAGGCCACACGGTGCATTCTTCCTCCTAGAACTGGCTAACACAAGGGCATAGCTGAAATATGGGGGGTACATGTGGTAGGGATCTCAGTTACACCAAAGACGTATTTAAAAGGGCCTGTCAGAGAGACCAACCCTGTGACCGATGTCGGGCCCTGCCAGCTGAACCCTCATGGCCACCGTCCAAGATGACGGAGAGTCCTGTTGCCTGCTGTGAGTGTGTGTTCCTGTGTGTCTGTGTGTAGGCGGATGAGAAACGTAAACTGAGAAAGTACTGGGGGGACAGGGATGTGTAAGCTCTCTCCCTACCGCACAGGAAAACTTTTATTGAGACTTACCAAATGTAATGCCTGGGAGGAATAATACAAAGATGAAATTGTTTCCTGACAATTGCATTTGGTTCATTTTGTTCATAATCGTGCACAGCAAGCCCCAGGCATGCTGAAATGTATTCACATTTCATTGAAAAGTGTCGTGTGCACTGAGCATTCCATTTAAAATGAGCTTCAATTAGGGGGTGCAATTAAAATACCCCTTTGTGTTGATGGAATTTGAATACATGGCAGTACAAAGATCATGGCTATTGAAATACCTTTCGCAAAAGATGAAGCTTCATTATGAGACGGAATAATATGGGGTAAAATATGGGGTAATTCCAGGCTGTGCCTGTTCAACCTGTATATATATATATGAATCAATCCCAGATATGACCCTCAAACACTACAAAAGTGCAACATAGCGATAACGCGATGCACAGTAAACACAGTTTTGTGGTAGTGTGAATAGAAGTGGAACAAAATCAGTGCAATAGGATTCTGAGACATGGAGATTTGGAATTATTAACATGATAAATAAGTCCATAAAATATTTTAACTTTTCTCTCTCTCATTCCAACTGAATTCAACAGGCACCAGTCAGTGTATATAAGTAAGCCGGCGGAGAATGACTCACGTGGCGTACCTTCAGCTTCACCTGAATCTCCCTGGCCTTCCGTCGCGCTAGGACCTGGATATGACTGGACACCTGAAGGACACAGACAAAACACAACACAGCAAGTTATGCAATGCATTTATGTGGTTCTGGATGGCTAAGCTGGTAGAGCATGAACCAAACACCACTGTGGGGTAAGGGTTCAATGGCTCCATAGAAAGACATGCAGTGTGTCAGCCAACTTTCATTTTTTAAATTTTAATTTTAATTTCAAGTTATTAATTCATTAAATCATTTTACAACAGAGACAGTCAAATGTGTAATAGTTAGCTAACATAATGACAGGCGAACAAAGCAATAGATTTGACACATAAACAACTGAAAACATGCAGTTTGGATTAGGTTTTGACTGATATGGGTTTTTTAAGGTCAATATTGATATTTTTGGATTCAAGACGTCAAGTACTTTTTTATATTTAATATCATTTTCATGACAAAAAACTAGGATTCAGTGTTTCCCCCAGAATATTATGGGGCACAAAGGTGACTTAGCAGCTCTTCAAGGCAGGGTGACGTATAAATAAAAGGAAATCAAACTGACTGTTTTTATGTAGTCATGATCAGGGAGGAACTGATCTTCATTTTAGTACTAAAAGCTACAAGATACTGCTAATGTTCTCTATCTACAGAACATCACTGTATTGAATTCACTGAATGTCTTATTGTCAACTGATGCTGAACCAGCAGGTGTCCCTCCAACCCTCCACCCTGTCCCACCGCCCACCCCAGGTCCCCCACCAGCCCTCCTCTCCTTAGCAGGGACTCTTTCTCT
>OOFE01013410.1:5294-17480 GCA_900323365.1 Monocentris japonica
GGGGGGGGGGGGGTTAATGTCAGAGTGGCAACAACAATTGGTACAAACAGAGAGATGACTGGGATGTTAAGCATGTCGGTGTATGCTGCTGTCCACCTGCGCTTGTGTTAGAGATGCTGTACTGTAGCCTAAGCTTGTAAGCGAATGATCTTTTCCAAAAAGAATGTATTTTCAAAAGGCTTCAGCGTTTAGGAGGCCAGTCAGTCAGTCTCTTTTCCATCAAGAGCAGTTTGACTGTTGATCCAGTCAGCCACTACATTAATCTCAACGCTTTTGTGTAGACTTGATGTTTGTCAACCTCTCCAACGCACATCCAGCTTGAAGGGCATTACTGACAAGCTTTCCCGTTTGGGCTGGTGCAGCATACATGACTAACATGGAGGGTGGATGTTAAGTGCTGTTTTAAAAGTGTTAGCCTTTGTATAGATATATAATTAATTTCTGTTCCTTGCTCAGAGGCGCAGGGCTTTTCCATGGCAAGTAGGCAGTGATGTTGATTAAAAACCTAAGCCTTGTTTGTCTGTCTTCAGCATAACTTGTAAATTATTGTTAAAAAAAATGAATATATACTTTGGACAAAATGCACTCTTGTTTCTCTGACTCAAAACTTTAATTTATTTCAGCAGAAATTATAAAGATAGGGGAAATTTTAGCATAGTGGCCTAGGGCCACTGTCAATCATTAATTTTGTGGGTGGGGAACGGCTGTATGGGGAATGATTAGCTAACTACACATTGAATAAGAGCTAAATAAGAGAAGCAGTGTCGCATTTACTCAACAGTCTAAAGACATGAATTAACAACTGATGCAGAACTACAAAATGGAGAGTTTTATATCTGAAAAAACATATGAAGGTTTACTAACCAATGTAAGAAAAAGGAAAAAAAGGTTTGAAAATGTGTAGAGTAATAAATTGTAACATTATTTTAAATAAAGTTATATATTGGGAAAAATGCCCTTTGTCACGTTGTCATGTCTGCCTGTATTTGTTCTCCCCAGGACATAAAATGAACTGTGGACACACTCTTGCATTCTGATATCGAAGTTGGCAATTATCTCAATTAGCTTTTGGAAGGCTTGTTAGCAGCTGTCATACTGATAAAGCACTTAGGCAGTGCTTATCAATGTATGGATCCTGCTGCTGTCCAGTGGGACCAGGCTGGTGTCAGGGCTGTCCTCCTTTTAAAGGCCTGTAGTGATAAAGCAGTAGCAGCGCTCATCCAGGACCAGTTTAACCCCTTGAAGGAGAAAGAAAACCAAATAGTAAATAGGCTTTTAATGTTTGTTTTTTAAATTAGTCAAAAAGTCATACCTGTGGTGACTAAATTGTTTTAATTGGTGATTTACGGTGTGATCATTGGCTGCCAAACAAGTTGATAACTTAGTGTCATCCCAAGATTTACCTTTCCCCTCCCTTTGGAGAGACTCGTTTATCGGTGGGGAGAGGAAAGGCATACGTGTGGGAGTCACTGGTGCTAAAATAAAAGGTAACGCTAAGTTCAAAGCGAGGCACATAACTGGGTTAAGAGGTGGAAGTTGAGGTGTCAATCATTCTTTCAAATGATTTCAATACTTTTCTATTTACGCTATGCAGCTTGCTCGATGAGAAGTGACGGAGAGCTGATCGTGATGAGGAACAGATGTGACAGTTTGCTGGCAGCAAATATCTCAATATTTCTTCAGTTAATAGTGGAGAGAGACAGGAAACATTGGGTGAGAGAGAGCAGGGGTGACATGAGACAAAGGCCCCGGGTCGGATTCGAACCCCAGGACGCCCATTCTTCCTTACCATCTTGAAAATGTCTGAGAAGAAAAGATAAAGTGTAACTCTCTTGGGGATTTCCTGGAATTACAAATAACAGACAGAGCAGACTGGAACAGACCAAAGAGAGGCTGTAGATAGTACGTTAGTAGATAACGTATTTATGGATGACTGATGCCTGCTCTTTCTCTGCACTGCATTGCAATGCTGGTCCTGACCAGTTACTGTCCATGCTCTTTTTTTAAAAAAGAAATTCTGATTGCCTGAAAACACTCCCAGGTCTGTAGGAAAGGGAAGAGTGCTGTGCATTAAAGGCAGGGAGCACAATGGCTTATAAAAGATCCTCAGTCACATTTATCTACCAGAATAATGGGCATATTGAGGTTTTGATGGTCACATGCTGCACAGACCTTTATGTTGTCCACTGTGCTCAACCCCAACTCAACAGGAGCGAGTGCACTCGGGGAGAAAACGGAGGCAATATTCAAACCAGAAACGCAAGGCTTCTTGATGCAGCCCATGGAACCAAGCCCATAAAATGTTGTGTGCATTGGCACTACTGAGGTGAAAATGCTCATCTCATTGGAGCTGTCCCACGTGGTCACACTGTGCTGACTGCAGGTTGTCATCCTGACTCCACCACTTCCCCTCGGCTCCCATCTTTGAACAACTCATCAGTCTTATGACATGAAGGCTTTTGTGAAATTTAGAGAAAGTACAGGCAGTTGTTGGTTCTATAGCTATTGGTTTTATATCTAGTTTGACATGTGGCACAAGGGAGTAAGTGAAGTGAAATGAATTGAAATGAATGAATGAATTGTTGTAAGTCGATACAAACTAGGCCACATGGTTTGTGGATTCAGTGAAAGCAATGTCTGTCTGTAATGTCTCTAACACCGTTTCCAGTTTCACACAGAGGCAACTGTGTTCTTTTCTGTTGGATCTTTTGAGAACAGAAATACTGATCTACAATCTCTAATAAAAAAAAAAATCATGTACAACAGCTATGTCTAATGCATCATGGTTTCAAATCAACACATTCTAGCACCCTGTATTGATGCATACAAGCCCTGGATTGCCTGTAGGCCTTAATGTGGTTCATCTGGTTTTCTCATTTTAGTTTACCTATTTGAAACCTCAAAATACCTGAAATGGAAATTGTGTATTATGTGTTTCAAAATATGTCCCAAAAATCGCAGATGTGTATCATGTGATGTAAATGTGTCATGCATGTAACACAATGTTTTAATTTGCTGAATAACTTCAAATTACCTTTTACCTGAAAATACCATGACACCGAAACAATACAAAGCATGCTTGTACCTTGTGATACACATCTGCAGTTTGTGCAACATATTTCTGTCTTTTTTTCATTTTTCAGTTGCAGGTTTTTGATTTGATTTTTAGCAACATAGATGGTGAACAAGACAGCAAGTGTAATCAATCTCTAGATAGGACAAGCTGCATGACTTTGCAATTCATCAGCAAGATTCACCAATGACAGCAGAACAAGAAACAAATGTGTAATAAAGGCAAAGGTAACATAAATGATTGCCCTTGTGAAAGCATTCATATTTTGTGTAGGACTTGTCTGATGTCTGTAAAAATGAACATAACAGGTGAGTTTCAGTTCATGACCCGCCAAGTAACAGGGCAGAGCAAGAAACAAAAGATGAGATAAGATGAAACTTTAATGATCGTCTAGGGTTGGAAATTGAAACCTCACGTGAAATGCCTGAGTGAACATGAATTAATGCATTTGTGGATGGGTTTTACCTTGAGTAGATATTAGGTGATATTTGTAAAAATTTCAGACATGAACTTTTGTCTACCTGTAATTTGATGCATTTCATCCCAATCTTTTTACTGGCCAAGTAACAAATCAGTCCAAACTCAATCAGCTTAGATTGAAGTTAGAAGCATTGCCACCAGCCACCCTTGACTTATTGGTTGTGTTGCTCAGGGCAAACACCTCATGTCCACTTAACCTTGTGACCACGGCAGCCTGGGCTGGTTAAACGGCGGTCAGTGCAGTGAGTGAATGTGGCTTGGCAGGCTTAATCAAGCCTAACAACACATCCCTAGGTAGGCCTGCCTGGAGGAGAGAGCATCAATCATCGTCTGGAGCATCTCTCTCTCTCTCTCCCTCTTGTTGTCTCTCTTTCTCTGCTTCTCATCAGCTGTATCGACCAGTGCTAGGGGCCCCTGGTAATTAAAAGGCATTGATCGTCTTCAGCCGCAGAATGTTGGGGATATGATCGCACAGTACAGCATGCTGAGACCTTTAGAGAGGTCTGCCTGCATGTGGGTTTGTGTGTGAATATGAGTTTTAACATGCTCCACATATGTATTTAGTGTATTGTGTTTGATTTAAACGCTAAGTATCTCGTATTTATTTTGTGTCTGCATGCAGGGTGCTTGTGCCTCATGTGTGAGTCTTTTTTTAGATTATTTTTTTGGCGCTTTTACCTTTATTTGACAGTCACAGTGGAGAGGCACAGGAAGCCGAGGGATGACAGGCTGGATTTGAACCCAGGATGTTACAGTTATATGGTACACGTCTCAGCAAACTGAGCCACCAGGACGTCCAAAAGATCTTTATCAGAAGTTGCAGGTCTCTTTTTGCAGTGACATATTGCTATCCTAATCACACACACTCCAGCTGTGTCAGGGCTCATGTGCCTCCAGTCAGGTTCAGTTGATTTACCCGTCTGATGAAATATCTGAAGTCATGGAGAAGGCTTCAGGTCCTCGCCCACTTATTAAGTGAGAAAAAACTGATTGATTTTATGCATACACAAGCCCAGAGGCATCTTCCCACACACACACACACACACACTTTTCTTTTATTCCATCTGAGTGAACACAGTAAATCTGAGTGCTGCTAGATTGCTAGCACTGCACATTTCCCAACCTCAGAGAGAGAGAGTTAGCAAGTCAAACAGGGAGGCTTGCCTTGGCTGAACAAGGAACAGCACATTACTATAAATACAGCCCGCCTCTATACTAGTCTGACACACTGACTGAGTGACACAGTGAGGGTCACACACAAACCAGAACCCCCACCCACCACCCAAGCATACACACAGACTCACAGAAACACACACACATTGAGAGTCCATAGACTACCGATGCAAGATATACAGTATAGACATGCAGCTGCATGAAATATCTCTAAATTCTGTTTATTTCTACAGTATATATTTCCTTTGTGGCATGATGTAGTGCAGTGACCTTTTGCATGATGTCTGTGACTGAGTTATGCTTGTCTGAGCACCCATCTCCCTGCCTCTGTCCCTCATAAATCCAATGAATTACCCAGCATGCCCCCTCTCTCCTCCATTAACCCCCCCTCCTCCCTCCTCTCCTTCCTGAACGAGTGATCAATTTAGCCCCTGTCCAGCTCACACTGCACATCAGCACTTTCTCTGCCTCTCTCACCCTCTCTTATCCCCTTGCTCTGTCATTTTTCTCTTCTTTTCAGGTGTCAGCCCGAGAGAGATATGCAGCAGACAAGAAGTGGTAAAAAAAAAAAATTAAAAAAAAGAGAGAAACCTTTATTTTCAGGAAGAGAAATGCTTTGTACAGATATGTGAGTGTTTACGTGACAGTATGTGCTGGAAAAACACCCTTCTGCAACCCCACCCCGCAACAAGTTTGCATTCCACCACTGAGGAGACTTTACTTTAGAGAGGAAGAGAGAGGAGACAGACGATAGAGAGAGGTAAAATATTCCCACAGCTCCCTCCACCCTCTCTTTAGCAATTCACAATGGGATAAATGTATTTGCAGGTTATAGGGACAAGGTTATTTTTTGAAGGAAAATGTATTTTTATTCATGTTGGTGGTTGTTGCCGTATGATGATCACTGACTGGAGTAGATTCATGAAAATGAAATTGCATCAATATCCTATTTCTTGTTATAGATGTGAAGTCATTCATAAATGCCACATAACTGTAAACAACTGAATGGATCTGACAGAGACTTGATGTGATGTCGGTTCTCTATAGTTATTTTAGGACTTTGATCTCATCCCTCCGTGTACCTTTAATGTTCTTTTAAACAGCTGACCTTCCATCTCAGTTATTACGCCCAATGAGATCAATTAGTCTATGAGGACACGCCAGGTTCAATTAGATAACTGCTCCATGAGTCATTATTGGTTCAGACCTCCGTTGTAATGCAGCTGCTGGCCATCGCACTGTTGATTACTGGTTCATACAGTTTCCCAGTCACTATAAGCAGGGTACACTGTGCCGGCTGCTCAGGAGCTTTTGATCTCTGCTGATTGTTACAGATTGGCAATCCTCTCAGTGCGATAAGGCCTTGGGAATTTAAAGAGGTCTGCCAGGAGAGAAAGGACTTCCATCTTTTAAAAGCTTGTTAGTCTGAAAGGTTATTCAAGGCCTTTCAGTTTGACGGTCATTAGACTGATGCGATAGTGATAGATGAGATTCTTTTTGTTCCTCTCGTTCGTGGATTTCCTGATCTTCTGTGCACTTTGTATATCTGAGTGTCTCCACCCACTGAACAAGTGTGTTAACTCTGAGCAAGATGTGTCTACATTTTTGGTTGCTCTGCCTTACTCTATCTTTGTTACCGCGGACAAACTCTGCTCTCTGCTCTTTGTTGTCTATCCTTGTAAAAGTATTTCTCTTCTCCCCCTTCCTCCCTCTTCTACCCACATCACTTTAAATGACGCAGTCTTTTCTCAGCCTGCTTTGGGGATGTGGGAGTGAAGAGGTACCTTCCCTCTTCCAGAAAATAAAACAGACTTATGTCTTATTTATCTATCTCTATCTATCTACCTGTCTCTTTCCTCATCTCACTCTCTCAATCTCTCTCTTGCTGTAAGAGCTTCCTTATCTGAGGTTGAATTGTACCGAGCTCTTCTCTTCTTATTGCCTTTCTCACCCATCTTCCCCTTAGGTCTTGGGAAAATCTTTTAATTAACCACAATCCATTTCGCCAAGAATCTGATAAAGCCTGCTGCTTCCCCTAATCTCATCTTAACTTAGTATTCTTTTTCTCATCTGTTTTCTCTTTATATTTCAGTTCTAAAACTGTATTGCAAAGAAAACCTTTTTTTCCATTTTCCAGTTGCAATCACAAAGCATAGGGCCTGTAGTCCTTTGGATCCACCCCGTCCCACATCCTGCCTTTGTTTCCCCCTTTTCCCTCCAGTGCTCCTCTTTTTTCCTTTTTGTTTTCAAACGAAGTCCTTGGAAACAGCCTCCACAAAGTTGGGAGCAGACATGAGGATAGAGATGGTGCATATGATGTTGAAAACACTGAATGCCACCAGACACAGACGGTCAATTACAGCAGCTGCAAATTTCCACTGGTCAGCCATGCTCTCTGTCTCGTCCTGCTCCCGAAAACGGTCTGCCATGTAACGCACCTCCTCCAGAATAGCCTGTAGCTGGGGGTCTCCTATCCCCCCAGCCGAGCACCCACCAACCCCTACTGTTCCACCTCCAAAGCCCCCACCACTGGAGACAGTGCTGGGGCAGCCTACAGTGTCCATATTGGAGGTAGGGGGCGGCGGGGAACTGCAGAACTGAGTTGGCAGGTGCGGAGGCGGGCTTCCTGCCACTCGAGGAGGCCCTGTTGAGATGCTATTCCTCTGGACAGGCTCTGGGAGCAATGGAGGGTCCTCCAGGGTCTGGAAGCCCATATAAAGAAGGTTCCCATTGTTGTTAGTACTGGACTGGACATGAAGGTGTGGGTGCCCCGCATGGAGTGGCCCTGTTTGGAGAGGAGCCAGGTTGTGTGGGTGCAGCGGATGGAGGGTGGGGTCTGGAGGGTTGGGGATGCTCCCGCTCTGGGAGCCCGAGGAACAGCGCCGTAGGTGGGGGGCGCAAGGGGGCCGCTCTGGGTCGTCACTCTCCCCCGGCCGCTTCATACGCAGGAACCATGCTACCCACTGCAGCAAGACAACCTGCATCTGATAGAAAGAAAGGGAGAGAAATAGAGATATGGAACGATGAGAGCAGGGAGAGAGAGAGATGAGGTTCGAAGCAAAACATGTACAGAGCATCAGAGGAAGCAGAAGAAAAAAGCACAAGGATGCTGTGAAGCACTGAGCGCCACAAAGAATAGAAAGCCACCCACACACCTCAACCTTCACATCACACCACCACCACAGTTAAGCTAGGCTAATAGGCCCATTTGTTGCGGTGTGACATTGGTGTGGTTTCCAGCCTTGTCTTTTGCTTCTAAATGAAGCACTTGTCTGAGAGCCTCACCAGGGACACCCAGTTAAAGCGCCTGAGGCAAAGAGGGTTTACTGCTTTAACTGGATTCCCAGCAGAGAGGATACTCACAAAGACTGGTTTAAATTCAAACTGTGGAATTACCAAACTAACTGGTAGATTACTGTTGCATGACATTAAGGTTTCAATAACCTACAGCACTTAGGTAAAATAAAGATAACAAGCAGATTAGATGCCAGAGTGTGTGGCATCTCATGAGTAGCTAATGTCCAGATGACTGTCTCCCCTGAGCGTGTCCGTTGGTCAGTTAACGGTCCCTGTTGCTGTTGATGTTGTTGTTTTCGTCCAGTGTGCAATTATGAACTGTCCTGGATCGATGCCCTCCTCTGAACCACATCAATTAGCTTGCTAACTGGCCATTGGACTGTCTGAAAAGGGCCATTTATCAACAGACAGTTCACCCTCATTCACCCAAATTATTTGTATGTTTATTGATAACTGTAGGTCCCTTCATTTTTTCTGCAGTACAAAATAAATTACAATAAATATATGTTTAATATTTCAAAAATAAAGATAATCAAATTAAATCAAATAATCATCTATGAAATTTTACTATTCAGAAAGCAAAGGTTTTAAGACAATAATTCACTTCAATTATTGTTTATGAGCTTTATTTTCATGCGAGCAGTCACTGATTTTTATTTCATTTATTATTTCATTTTAGAGCAAAAATCGTATGTGATGCATTTTGTAGCATCTAACAGAAAAGGGGGAAAATAAGGAGATGGAATGAGTCAAGTCAAATCCGCCCACAGATCCCGAGTGCTTTGAAAACACACTCCTGTTGAAGGCTGTGGCGATGCCTTTGATAAGCAAGCTCAGACAGACTGTTGAGACTTGCCGCTGCATGAGTCACAACGGGGGAAGTCAGAGGATAAAGAGAGAGAAGAAACAGTGGCAGAGGAGCACAGGTAGCAATGACAGGTGGATGAAAGTTTTTCAAAATGACAGAGTGGAAGTACGAAACTAATGCTGAAATAGAACACGATAAAAGTAGCATCTGAAACAGAGAGAGGATATTTAAGGCAGTTGGGTAAGCTGGATCTAATGACACATGTAACTGATCATGCAACACTGTGAGCTCTGGCCTCACCCATTTGGGCATGTTTCCTCCATTTGGATCGTGGTGATGATACTGCAGCACCACCACCGTGGCAATGACTGACATCCCAACGATGATCATTATACTGGCAAAGTACTGACCTGGGAGGAGCAGGGTATGGATCAGCGTTAGACTTTGTTATAGGCTACGACTGCATCATGGGAGCCATTTTTAATAACAAGTAATGCAGAAAGCGGTGCTCTGATGGTCATGACACTGCATTTTTTCTAGAGTTTTTAATGGTCAGGATTTGTGACTTTAGGCAAAGACAGCATCGCATCTGTCTCTCTGCACTCGTAGCTCACTAAACATAATTTCCAGCAGTAGGCCCACAATCAATTTAGTCAATTAAATTTAAGGGTGACCAGATAGCCAAAATCACCAGAGAAGCGAGGCGCTGCACCATCCGGGGACAATTACTTCAAGCACAAACATGAAAGATCAAATGTTTATTGCCGCTGTCAGATGGGAACCTCACATCTCCAAGAAAAATTGACGTTTCGGAAATTAAGAGAAATTAAACCTCATGTTCATATTGACGGACATTAAATTTTGTTATTCCAATAAGTTTTGAATGGGTTTTATGGGCCCAGTTATGAAACTTCCTCAGCCCATTAAGGACCGTGTCAATCACTCATGACACACACACACACACACACATACCTATAAGAGGGATGGAGTCAGATGTGGCTGGCATGATCTCTGCGACCAGCAACATGAAAACAGTAAGAGACAGCAATACTGTAATACCTGGATAGATAGATAGATAGATAGATAGATAGATAGATAGACAGACAGACAGACAGATAGATAGATAGATAGATAGATAGATAGATAGATAGATAGACAGACAGACAGACAGATAGATAGATAGATAGATAGATAGAATCAAAACAATTAATTACTTTTGGGTATACTTTTACCGCGGTAGCACTTCTAAACAGCAAAAGGTAATCCAAACTGTATCTGTGTGCATGTAAACACACACACACACATATACACTCCTTCACTCTAACTCATTTCCATCTTCATTTATCTTTTCTGCACATTCTTTGCCTCATTTTTCTAACAGACCAAATTTAAGAAGTGCTTTGCTGGCATAACTGGCCCTGTTCAAAAGCATTCAATTAAAAATCGGCCCAATGACTAAGCCCTACTAGGTCAAGGGATAAAAAGTGAATGTCCTTTAAGGAGATTAGGAAAATTAATAAATGCTTCTTTTAGGTTGGGTTTTTGTCAGATATTAATAGACAGTTCTTTCTCTTGAAGGCATGCTCCTCAGCCCCCGAGGGCCCAGGGTCCCAGTGTCTCGTCCATCAAGCAGTGTGACAGAGTGTATTCCTGGAAGGCAGTGTGTAAGCTCTCTCTCCCTGATCAATTCACTAGCCTTAATTACATCAATAGGTTAATTGGCTGTGTGTGTACGGCTTGGCATTTTTTCCTCTAACAAAATGCTGCGTAATGCATCTTGTATTTGGGTTAGGGTTGAGTTCTCCCTCTTCTTAATCGTCTTTATCCCTTTTTGGTGATGGTACAAGGACAATGAAACGTGGACTATACAATAAGGACAGAAAGTTTTAATCAGAAAAGTGTTTGAAAGTGAATTCCATAAACTTTTCTGTGACTGACAGAAAAGTATCTGTATTGTTCTGATGGGATGAAGCTCAGCTGTCCTCTCTCATCTTTTTCATATTCCTCTCCTGCCTGTGTTCCAGTTTTGCTACCCTCACATACCCATCCGCCTCTCTTCCTCCTCTACCTTTGGCTCTCCTTTCTGATCTTTCTATTTCATCTTGTAATCCCTCTCCCCTCCGCCACTCCTCGCCCTCTCCCTCGACTCTTTCATCATTCTGCTATAGTCTTCTATTTCCCTCCTTTTTTAACCTTCACCCAGGGAAGGTTTGCTTATCATGTTTGCTGTTTTTCAACAATGCCCTGCTACACGCTCACACATTCCCACCTGGGAGATCCCCAGTACAATCACCGTCTTCCACCGTTGGCCACTGAACAGTTCCTTTTGCTTTGCTCAAGGGCACTTTATTGGCATGCTAGATGCTGAGGGAAGGGGGAGTGTTTGCCTTTCCCACTCAGACTTCTCAGCTGATTCAAACTAGTGACCCTCCAGTCACTAGCCCACTTCTCTAACATGTAGTTTCTTTTCTACTGCGTCTCTACTGCCACCGCTTTTCACTTGTCTATTTCCTCTCCCATAGCTCTGTTTGATCCACTCACCCAATGAGATCTTCTCCCCAGAGTCGGCGGGCAGAACAAAGATCAGTAGGGTCATAGAGGACAGCAGCACACAGGGGATGAGCAGGTTCAGGGCGTAGTAGAGGGTTCGCCGCCGGATGGTCACAACAAACGTCACATCAGGGTAGGGCTCCTTACAACAGTCGTAGAAAGCTTCATTCCTGGTGCCAGGCACTCCTAGAAGTACAGGGAGAGAGATATATGACAGACTGGTTGAAACAGAGATTTTTCAGTAATAATGTTACAGTTACAAATAAATAAATTGTTACAATGTTACTTTTAACACCCCTTCATATCACATTTAAGTTGAATTAGCCAATCACCACCCCCGGATTTGTTTTCATCATACCTAAAGGACACATGGCACGCCACACACTGCGCTAGCTAGCTAGCTTGATGCATTTACATTCAGCGGCTGGAAGTATTCACATTGCTTTGATTTTGTCAAGAAGAGAAGCGATAAATATGGTTGAGGTATGAAGGTAAGAAGAGACGAAAAATGTGAAAAAGTAAAAAAGTAATATTATGACTGTTGACATGAGTAATGTGTAAAGAGGAATCCATTAAATCTTAAAAAGGAGCCCAACCCTGGTGACCCTACTCACCCACTAGGTCCCACTCTCCGTTGGGCATGTAGCCTGAGATGTCAGCCTCGTTCATCTGGAGGTCCAACAGCCAGCCGTCATACGTCCAAGAGCCAAACTTAAGCTCACACTTCTGGATGTCAAAGGGGAACCAGCGAACATCCACGTTGCATGTGCTCATGAAAATTCCTGAGCAAGAGAGAGACAAAGAG
>OOFE01013410.1:17500-55856 GCA_900323365.1 Monocentris japonica
GTTTTTTTTATATTGCGCAGCCCTATACCGAGTTTTGGTTTTTTGAAATTGAGTTTGTCGGTTGGAGAAGAGACAGCAAAGGCTAGATTAGAGGCAACCTCCAAACAGAGACGTGAGCAAAGACAGGAGCATAAAACCAGTTGGCAGATGTCTCAGTACTCATGCAGTAGCTTTCAGAAATTCTCTTCTGCAAACACATGCTCTATGGTCTGACGGTGATAGAAGAAAAAAACTCTAAAGTGAGATGGTGCACAGGGCCAAAATCAGTTTAGCACTTTAGCAGAAGATTAAAGGAACTCGTTCGTGCATACACATAGACACATGCACACACACACACACACGCCCACCGCCACACGCTGATACCCACACAAAGAATCACAATGATCCTCACAGAGGTCGCTGGCAAAGTTCAGCATTAAAGTAATTACTGGAATGAGCAAATCAAGTCTATGGAGACTCTCTGGCGCTCACAGTACCAAAATACTAAAGGAGCCAACAAACAGCTCAAAGACATTCACTATGAGCCAGCCCACATGCACATCGGGCTTTAGAGCGGAATGAAAGCAGAGTTTGGAAAAGCAAATTTGAAGAGATTAGGAGGCCCAATGCTATGAAGGAACCAGAGGCTGATCACAAAAATGATACCAAATGAAGTTGCTGCTATAAAACCTACTTTCATTATGTAAGCAACATTTTCTGAGGCTAATTGGGCTTGTTTGTCCTGATTCCACGATTCAGCCGTTTTTCCCCCTTGAAGCCCAGAATCAGGCTTATGAAATCAAAAGACTAAAACCCAGTTACTAACACCAAGTCCTTACAAGTGCATGCCTTTGCTTTGAGGGGACGATCCCTCAGTAATTACTCCCATTATGAGCTCCTGAGGCACTGAAACTTAGATTGTATTGATTAGCTAAAAGCAGTTTTATTTATGTATTTATTTATTTTCATTGTAATGCACAACACTGTGCACCTGCATGTATATTTTAGTCACAGTTTGCCTCTCACAGATAGCAAGTAACCTTGGAGCTATACTCTCAAACAAGACGCCTCAGTTTTCCTGCACCTTGGAGTGTCTCTCTCACAGCTTAGCTCCCAAAATAAAATCACCTCAAAGGAAGGCATCGCCAGGCCCAGAGACACGATTAGCTTTTTGGAAATATCCCCCAACCCGGCTTTCACCTAAAGCCTATTTCTTCTTATCTCCAGTTACACTATTCAACCAAAACATCACACAACACCTTTAGATCTGCAGCTATGAGAGCTGTTCCCCAAATAATAATACACAGCAGTCACCTGGGATCCTTTGCCTTTGAATTATTCACCCTGCCAGGTGTCAAGCTCCTGCTCCATGCCTGGCACCCACAGACCTGTAGCCTTTTATCTCCTGACAATAGCCAAGCCAAAGCGATCCCAGTAATTGCAAACAGAGAGAGACAAAATGAGAGACAGCCCATGTCAAAAATCCTGGTGTAATGCTGTCTCTCTCTCCCCCTTACTGTCACTCTCTTTCTCTCTCACTCACACACTCTCACATACACACACACACACACACACACACACACACATACACACACACACTCCCCTCTCCCTCTTTCTCCCATTCCCCTTTCACTTTCTCTCTTGATTCGCTCAGTCTTTCCTGCTCTCTTTCCTTTGTCTGTCTCGGTGTGTGTTGTGGCACAACCTGGCTTCCCCTCAGCACAAGCTCTTCCCGCCCCTCTTTTTTTTCTTAAATGGCTCCAATCCAAATCACAGCGTGAAGGAGCTGTATTTACATTTGGCAGCTCCCTATGAATAAAGACGGCCACTGAAAATAGGGTGATTTGGTTTTCTTAGCCTGTATTCCTTGACTTAACTTCACAAGGCCTTTTTGTCCGGCCTGGCACAGGGGGAGTCCATCACAGCCCTCTGTAATGTGGTGTAAATGGAAATGACCGAGAGACTATAAAATAAAGACCCGTGGAAACCCAGGGGAGCCGTAACTTGCACAAGCTTACATGGGTCCTGCGTTTAGGCTAAGACAGAGAAGGAGGCTGTGAATGTTTCCTATTTATAGGTGTTACTCAGAGCACTGGGGATCTGTAACAGTGACTAACCGATGATGCTGTTTTATAGTAATAAAATATTAATGCCAAGTGTGCAAACAGGGGAGACATGTAGAGTGCAGAATGAGATACTGCCTTTGCGCAACAGAGAGACGAGGAAGTGATTGGGTGATAGGGAGGAAGATAGGGAGGGATGATAGAGAGGGCATTAGGGGGGGAAGAGAGACTCACCTGGAGGCAGGTACTCGGCGTAGCCACTGGAATTGACCAGAATATTGGTCTTAAAGGTGGAGTCAAAGTCATCATCTGCACTAAGGAAGGACAGAGGACGAAGGTGGAACTTAGGACACTACTCGTTGAAGTGTGTGTGTGTGTGTGCGTTTGTGTGTGTGTGTGTGTGTGTGTTACCTGTTGTAGAGCAGGATGTCTGGTGTCCAAATCTGGTCTGTGGTGAAGCGGAGATTTTTCACTCCGGGATGTTCAGTCTGGTTCCACTGGAGATAGTGGTCAAACCAACTCTGAAACACACAGATCCAGAGTCTGCTATCTATCTCTGAAAACCTTTTAGCTTCAAAAAGAACAGCTTTTCAGAGAAACAGTAGCAGTGATATTCATTATCTCTCAGAGGGCCTTACCATCCGTAGCCAGATGTTTGTGGTTAGCACCTGGTTCTTTTCATCCTAGAGAACATTTAAAACATTTTAAGCAACTCTCTTTTCTTAGAAATCATTTGTTCACTAGATCACGAGAGCAGAATATTGCTTTCCATCCACGTAAAAGATTCAGAGTTACATAAAAGACCGTCCTCAATGACTTCACATAATCAGGACTGAAGGACCAACCAAAGCATCATCAAGTGGTTCTCAATCTTTTCATCTCCTGACCCACAAAAATGAGGCAATGCCTGCTATTGGTCGCCTGTTTCAGACACCAATTGATGATTTCAGACTATTTTACTTATTAATTATTGGAAGAAGAGCAGAGGCTGCAACTGTTATTTATTTCTCTATTTATTTTTAAATAGCTGAACACCAGGTTAAGAGCACATACACACAAGCGTGACACCTACCACATCCATGATCTGTATCAAGCTAAGGGAGAAGACAACGGTGAGAGGGTGGGAGTCGTTGCGCACCGGCCGCTCCATCCGGTTGTAGTCCTTCAGGAGGTTCTTCAACAGGTGCCTCTGGTGAGGGCCCTGCACCGACACTGGAGAGGCAGCAAAACAACACCTAACACACCTTCACTGGTACAGAGCACAATAAAACCACAGCATCCATGAATCCGTTGAAAAGAAGAAGAAAGGGGGGGTGGTGGAGGGAGAGAAACAGGCGATTTGGAGAGATAGAAGCTGATCTCTCGTCACAATTACTCACTTTATATCCATTTGCAGTGCCATTCGTGGTTTAAGCAGTACGACAAAAGAAAATACATGATGGAAAGGACCAGCCTCTGGAACATTTACCACTAATACACAAAATGGGGAAGGAAAACTCAAACGGGAGAGCGAACCGGAAGATGCAGAACTGAAATAGAGTAATGGGAAATAGTGGGAAAGCCTCATCAATGCAGAACTGGCACTAATGAATGTACAATTGGGTTAGTGTGAAATGCTCTGAGGCACCACACACTACACACTACACACTACACACTACACACTACACACTACACATATTAGTGCAAATGTTGTGTAAATAAAGGAGTTACAGTTTACAAAACAAATTCGAAGGATTTGAGGTGTGAGTATGCTTTATTGCTGTATCCCTATTGGGTATATCTCTCGTCCACGAGTGTGTTAGTTTGATTTACAATATAAAACGTGATGTGCTGTTCCTATATACATGTGTGCTGTTGGCTTGAGGAGAAATTTCTGGAATCAGCTGGTCGGAAACCTTTGTTTGAAAGAGAACATTTCACTCACAGTTGTGCCTGTAGGGAAAGTTCACCAGCTCTACTCATAGCTCTATGGCTTACTGTCAGCCTTGCCTTCTGCTATGACTTCTGCTGCTTGGAGCCCTTGTGCTAGGTTGCAGCAACACGACCACAACACCATAACAAGGAGGCAAGATGGAAGAGCAGATCTATAAATGCTATCTAGTTTGATGTGATCTGTTTCCTGTGGGGCTGGTTCCCCTGACAGATTTGGGGAGAGAGAGGGTTGTGGAATGAGGAAAGAAGACCAATTAAATGTATGATTGCGGGTTCAGATTCTTTTAAACGCCGTGTCTTTCATCTGCCTTGCTCCATAGCCAGGATGTCAATCTGCCTATTGACTGTCCCTGTGGAAAACATCCCATGCAGAGGGATCAAACCCCTTGCTCATCTCAGTGTTTGTATCCAGCAAACATTCAGCAGCCATGCAGTTCTGAAAAAATCACACAAGCAAGCAAACAGGTGAGCCAAATTTTCTCTCCTGCACACTTTACTTCACCATTTCCTCTCCTGTAATCTTTTCCTTTCTGTCTCAAATCCTGTATATACACTCCTGATTGGTTAATCGTGTAATTCTCATTCTGCCGCATTCTGTTTCTTGGTTTCAACCCAGATAAAGTGAAAAAGACTGAAGACAGTGACAGATAGGCAGGCTCACCGTGGATCAAAGCAGAGAATCCAGAGAGAAGCAGCGCCGCCGTGGACCACATCCTGGTGGTTAGGAGCAGGAGAGGAGTGGAGCTGAGACACAGCAGGTTTGGCGGACCCTGGATCTGGGGGGATGTGGAGGAAAGGCAAAGAGAGGAAGGTTAGACTCAGAAACCTGGAAATCCCCCCGTCTGCGACCACACAGCATCAGAGAGAACGAACGAGTGTCTTGGAAGAGGAGAAAGAGAGGGGAGCTGAGAGAGGGAAACAAGGGAGTGCGAGGAGGAGGAGGAGGAGGAGATGGTGGCTGTGAGGTAGAGGGCTGTGAGGGAGATTCAGCTCTCTCTCTCTCTCTATAAATATCTCTCTCTCACATACACGCTGTCGGCAGATTGCAGTGAGTGAGTGAAGGGGGGGCAACTGACTGATTCTAGACACAAGTCAGCTCGTGCACTCTCTATCATCTCTCTCTCTCTCTTTCTGTCTCCCTGGGAGGTCAGACTAAAAAGGAGAGCGGGACAGAAGAATATCGGTTCTGGAGATATAAGGGAAGAAGAAGAGAGATAGAGGAGAGAGAGGGGTTAATTGCTTTATCGCCCTCAGTTGACCTTAATAAACAAAATACATGCACATGGTACAGATGCTGCATAAGCTTTTTAGTTGAACGTGATTAAACAAGGCTAAATGGTGAGAGGAAAAAAGGTTTTGTCTTTCTTTAGTTCAAGCTAATCCCATGTCTTTCACACCTCGCTTACAAATTGGTGACTGTGTATGTTATTCATATAGATCCTATGAACATATGACAGCTGTTTTCAGCAGTTATGATCATGCACTACTGGGGTGGAAAACTGAGATAGAGACAGGTGTGTGTGATAATTGGTAATAGTAGGTGAGAATGTGTGTGTGTGTGTGGGGAGGGGTGGTAATAGGTCAGTGAGGGATTGTGTGTCTATATGTCTATATGTGTGCGTGTGTGTGTGGTAGCCTCTCCACTCAGCAGGTGGTGCAGCTTTGAATCAGCTTTCATGGACTCCAGTCTAATTGAGAAAGTGCTGGGCTCTGCAGGAGGGCTCAGGAATGTCCATAGTTAAACTCTGCTTCTCATTTGTCCTCACGAAATGCTGATGCAAGGACAGAGCAGTGAGAAACCGGGGGATGGAGAGCAGGAAGAAAGAGTTGGACTGTATAATAGATTACCCTATTACTTCTACTGCCCTTCGGAATTACCCCGCTCCGAGGCTTCCTGTCAGACACCCCGAGTGCTCCGGAGGCACAGATTCATGCTCGGCTGCACACAGAGGATGGAGAATGGCCCTCAGAGGCAAAAAGAAGAACGGCTGAAGCACCTGTTAAAATAGAGAAAACTGCACCAAGCATGGAACAAGGACAAATGGTGTGGCCCTGTAATGCATCATAAGAGAAGCATCCTGTTGCTCTTGCATCACAGCGCAGTTATTTGATTGTGTGATAAATTGAATGCGAGTTCATCTCTGAGCTCACAGGAGGGAAAAATGTTCTTGGTCCTGCAGCAAGCCGAAGTTTGATATTGTGCCAAAAACAAAATTCATTACGCCTCATAAAAATACAGTTGGGAGGCACTGAAGCGTGGGTGACATCTGGTGGTTTGTATTCAAACTGCAGTCTGGCTGTTTAACAGCTGGAGCTAAGCGCCACTGGCAAGGCTTTGAAGGGGAAAGGTGAGGGTGTTAATAACCAAGGAGGGAACAGGGCTAAATCAATTGAGATGATAAGAGCTAACACTATAAAGAGAAGCTCAATTATGAAATCAAGACAGATGAACAAAAACACTGAAAAGGACTGGATTAAATTCACACTGATGATGTCAATGATGATGACGGTGATAGTGAGGAGGAGAGAGGATTATGAACATCATATGGACAATAATATGGTGCTAATGATGCCAGGGTGGAGGTGGATGAAGGATGTTGATCGATTCTTGCACATTTATTGTATTTTTGTTGATTCTGATTCTCATTCTGATGGTCATTGGTCTGACCCGGCATGATTGGCTCATCCGTCTCAATGCTAGACGCTGAATGCTGCTCCCTGACAAGGCAGCCATCAGCCAGTGTGCTGCTGTGCTGTGTGTTTTTAATTACTCTGCTGATTGGATTAAGCGGTTTTCTACGCTGACATGCCCCCTTCACTTAATAGGGGGTTATCGACAACCCAGCTCATACATCCGTCCGCCTGTGACATCTGATTCGTCAAAGTAGCCTTTTTGTTTTGAATGGAGTTTGGTAGATGAGCGCCTTGTGCTGATACACTATTGTACTGTTTTCTGCCCCGCAAAGTCTGGATGCCCAACAAACGTATTGTTGAAACAAAAGGTGGACTGAACATAATTTAATAGCATTTATGGGTAACATATATGAAATAAAAACTCTTGTCCAGGGCATGAAGCAAATGTTTCATTAACCAGCCACGACAGAAATTCACAATTTAATTTAATTTCATAGCAGCCAAACAAGGTTTAGAAATAGAAAAGACTAATTGAAGACAAAGAAGCAAGAAGAATTGACAAACCAGCCACATCCAATATTTACAAGGATTTGGCTTGAGGTTTGCATTAATTTGAAGCTTAGTGTTGCACTAGTATTGCACTCTTTCAGTAGTGTTGACTAAAATGAAGACTAGTATTTTAGATTCATGTCCTCTGCTAGGATGTGAACTAGGGTTGAGTTTCGGTCTCTAGATACTAAATACTGTCCCCAGGATTATAGTGTTTACAGCCATGCAGTGAAGCATATAGGAGCTCGCTGCACACAGACTTGTGTGGTTTTGGTTTCAAAACAACCACCAGACAACATCTGGCTCAGTCTCTAAGAGGACTTTAGTTTACATCTGGAAGGATGGCTGAGGAAGTAGAAATCAGACTAGCTGGTCAGACTACCATGTATCATGTTTAGATCTCCCACCCTTCCTAAGTACATGGATTATATAATGCCTTTCTTTATCCCTCTGCCATGCTGTGGTGCTCTGCTCACCCTTTCCTCCTTGGTTCCTTCCATGTGGATGGACCTTTATTATCTGTAGACCCATCTGTCACATGGATTTAGATAAATGATGGTGAATGTCATTGTTATGACTTTAATGCTTAATACTCCACCCCCTCTGTGCATATTGTTGGGTTAAAGGGGTGACATATTTGATATTTCATAAGCTCATAAGTATCAGATCTCTGACTCCCAGACTTGATTAATCTCAGACACTAATCTGATGAATTGATATTGAGGACCATCATTCAGATTAAAATAGAACAGATCTGAATACTGCAATGACAATAAAGACACCAACTAATGAAATCATAAATGAAAAGTAATCTTTATCTGACAATGAAAACCACATTGGGCTGATTTTTGACATAATGAATGTGGGCACACACACGCACATACACACACTGCCAAATCTGCCAATGCCTACTGAAAAAACTCATTGACAGATGACACATACTTTGCCTTGCTCCCAGCAACATCTGCAACTGTGAACTTATACTCTTTGCAGTCATTAAGCCCCCAGCTTTAAGGACGACGTCATGACAGTGGGCAATGGTAATGCAGGAAGTACGGAAAAACAATAGAATAAATGCCTTTAAATGCAATGGATATCATGGGTATTTGTCTCATATGCCGTCATATGGAGTTCATAACCTCGATTTGAATCTATAGGAGGGGCTCTATAATGCTGAAGCTGCTAATGGATTGCTTGAAAGTTCATACGGACTGACCAGGGAGATTTGAAATATTTTGATCCAGACACACCGGAGCAGTGTTCTGCCTTGATTCATTTTCTATCAATTTTCAGTGTTTGCCCTTAATTTCTGAGTGGGAACTGTTTCTCAGTGTGTTTGTGTCTGTAGAAGATGCAACAGGATTTTATCTGAAGGATCCCTCTGTGGTTCAGGCAGATGTGACCTCCGGGACATTAAGAAGATTTAATATTATTTGGGAAAATTAAAAAGTAAACAGCTGAGTAAGTGAGAATTTATTTATTTTTTCTTCCTCACAGCCGACTGCTTGGAGACTGGAAAACTTGATTGAGGAGGTGCACTTAAGGTAAGCCACACAGAAAACATTTTAGATTTTTAAAATGAATGAGTCTTGATCACTGTGTATTAAGACGAGCAATTTGATTATAACAGATCCAGTTCTTGAAAATGAGGTTACTTTTATTTTTGTTGTGTTTCAGACAATCTCTTCACGTAATCTTTCCAAAAGTAAAAACATTTTTTTTAAAAATCATAATATAATCATTAACACAGTGGAAATAAATATATAAATAGTGGGTTTAAAAAGAAAAAAGTGATTCTAAGATGTATGAAGGATGTAAGGAATCTATTCTGGTCACTGTCCACAAAAGCCAAAGATTATGTGTGAACCTTGAACTGCAGTGTGTTGTCATGAAGCTTTTCTCATTTTTTTTTAACTGTATTCCCTACCTCACTGGCTTTGTCTTATTCTCACCATCTGTTCTTGTCCTCTCTCTCACTTTCCCTCTCTGCTCAAACCTCTTAAAACGTCTGACAGATTCATTGACTCATCACCTATAAAACTTCTCACTATGGAGCCCTCCCCCTCTATGAACTTGTCAATTGTGGATGGAGATGAGGTGGAGGACCAGCGCCCCCTCCTCCCACCAAGAATGGTACCTCCACCTCAAGCTTGCCCTCCCCAGTGTGGAATACACCACACAGTCCAAACGGGGGTAGATCACACAGTCTGGCTGGACAGAACCCAAGCCATCGCTACGACACCTTTATACAATGGCTACCTTTATGTCACACCTTCACCCCATCCCCACAGGAGGGGCAAAGACAACCGTAACGTCAAGAAAAGTGAGAAAAGGTCAGGGAGAAGTAAACAAAATCCCAGACAGACGGATCGTAATCTGCTATGTAAACCCAAACAGACAGTAGCTCACAGACACCAGGAGAACGTCACATCCTTCACTGACATCCCCATGTCCCCCTGTGGGTCGCCCTTCAAGGTGCCCCGCAGGTCCGACCTTGACCTCAAGGACACAGAGGGTAGAGGGGCCGTTGGAGACAGAGGGAGGCAGAGATCAGGTAACGTTTCCCTGGAGATGCACGACCGTCAGAATCTCCCAGAGATCATCATCACCACCAAAGACGATGACCTCCAGCCACAGAACAACAACAAGACATCCCAGTTTCACCATGACCCTGCCCCATCCGAGGGCAAGGGCCTGCTGCCCGGCGCAGAGTGTACCAGTCCAAGCCCCAGTCCCAGTCCCACTCCCACCACAGAACCCAAGGATGATACTAAAGATGACCAGTACTGGAAAACCCATAACATCGGCTGGCGGCTGGTCCGCAGGAGGGCCCTGTTTGAGAGGAGGCAGAGGCTGAACGATTGTGCCCTGGCAGTGGGGATATTTGGCGTGGTGGTGATGGTGATGGAGACAGAGCTGTCCTGGAGTGTCTACAGCAAGGTCAGCACCAGGGCTCAACCTCCTGTTCACAGTCTCACTCAAGAAACAATTGGAGAAAAAAGAACTCTCCCAACTCTCAAATTATCAAATTTCAGTGGGTTTTCTTGGGGAATTGATCTACCAGCTATTGTATGAGAATTTATATCATGTTCATTAGATCATGCAAGTGGATTATCTAAATGTATGTGATAGAAGATTAGAAGATTATGAGGGATCACCAATGCCATTTCATAGATTCGGCTTTGTAATGGTAAACATCCATTGGTGAAAAAATGATGTAGTGTGTGTGTGTGTGTGTGTGTGTGTGACCCACAGAGCTCCATCTACTCCCTAGCCCTGAAGTCTGTCATCAGCGTGTCTACGATCATCCTGCTTGGCCTCATCATTGCCTACCACTGTTGCCAGGTGCAGGTAACTCTTCATGACTACATCATCAGGTTTCTGTCATGTCCTCTTCCAGTGACCTCATCACCACATTCAATTTTCTAATCTTCTCTGAAAACAAACTGTCACAAAAGGCGGAGTATGACTATCTCCCTGTTCAAAATGCAGCTCTGGTGTGTAGCAGGGGAGTAACAATGGGGATGCAGGAAGCATTTGAAAATTAGTGATTTTGCTCATGAGGCTTGTTTGAAAAGTTTAATTGTAAAAAGTGAACGCACACCAAAAACTTAGCGAGGTGCAGACTTACTAGTAATAACAGAAAACTAGTAATAATAAAGGAAAAGAGAGTCACACACTATTTACCTCCTTACTGGACCAATGCTTCAGAATTGAATGAACAACAGCGGCCCTCCTTAAAAACACAGTAAGGTAAAGGAAGGTAAAGTGTGCGACTTTCTTTGCCTTTATTACATTTGACATTGTTTGTGAGGTCACTTCCTGGGGACTTAAACTGGCTTTCTGATTACGTTTCACCAAACACCAAACGGATTAACCCTTCCTATGCAGGCCTATTGCACATGCACTTCAACAACTCTTTATAACACTTTTGCTCATTTTTACTCTAGTGTCACTAACATGTTAATACTCATCATAAATGCATGCTCCTCATCCTCACCGGTAGCTCTACGTTCAAGACAGCGGTGCAGAAGATTGGCGGATTGCCATGACCACTGAACGTGTCACCCTGATAGTGTTGGAGCTGGCAGCCGTGGCAATTCATCCTTACCCAGTGGGTCTACTCACGTACTTCCAGCATATCTCTTTGGCTAAGTCGCTCTCAGAGACGGAGCTTGAGATCGTCCTGGCTCTGCCCATGTTCCTGAGGCTGTACCTGCTGGGCCGGGCCATGATGCTGCACAGTCGCCTCTTCACTGACACCGCTTCCCGCAGCATTGGAGCGCTCAACAAGGTTGGAGGTCACCCAGGGCTCTGTCCAGAATTGGGCTTTGGCCTTGGCTCCGGTTCTGGCTTCGAGTAGAATTGTGTGGTGTGATGATAAAACTTGTAAAGTTAAAAGTGTCTTGTGAACTTTGAGGAGAACTTTTGCACAATAGCAATTTTGGTTGAATAAAAAAAAGTGTGGCTGTGGGCAGGGCTGTGTGATGTGATCCATGGGGTCGTTGATATTTGGGAATACTATTTAGGCTGGGCTTCAATTCTTGGAGCTAGCACTTTCCTTTACTGTGATCCTTTCACGTACATCTTTTTATGTCTTATGTCTAGGTGGGCCAAGGGGTCAATAGAGATGTGAAAATCGAGGTGTGGCCATCACACTTTTGCTCCCATGAATTCCATGATATGATGTTCTGATTATGTCCCTTATTAGCTCTCCTCTGCTTTTCTACTTTCTTATCCACAGTTTCTAACACCCACCCCCACTAATCCCTTCCCTTATTAATGCTATTTAAGAGTGACGAAAATGACCTATTGTCTCCCCTCTGCAATACCAAACATATCCATGTATCAAACCAGATTGAAAACAAGCTTTCTTATCCCTCTTCTCCTCTGTATTATATATAACATAACATAATCCGACAGGTAGCCTCAATACTGTACTGTTACTAAGTAGGCACCCTAATGTTAAAAATATGACATAATGGATCCCATTTGTGATCTTCAGATCCACTTCAACACCCGTTTTGTGGGGAAAACGCTGATGACCACCTACCCTGGGACTGTGCTGATGATTTTCAGCGTCTCTCTGTGGATAGTGGCGGCGTGGGGCTTACATGTTTGTGAGAGGTATGTGATAATGGAGTGAGTCTCCAGTCGGCTTGCTTATAGCACTCGTGGCAAATTCAGTAGTTTCATGTCTTTTTAATTGTTACAACAAAATCCTGTTAAATTCAAAATCCCATCTTAGTATTGTGGCGCTATCTGCACTATTCGCTCCTTTTATTGATACGTTAGTAACAGCATGTCAGAGAGTCATGCTTAACTTCAATGCATCTTTATCCTGCAGACATCACAACTATAAGGACTTGAGCAGCAATTACATGGAGGCCTTGTGGATGGTCTCTGTCACCTTCTTGTCCATTGGGTATGGAGATGTGGTGCCTCATACTTACTGTGGTCGGAGCATCTGTCTTCTCACTGGGATAATGGTAGGCTCTTATAACTCATAACCAGGAGAGGGTGGTTTCCTCTGCAACAACTTGAAAAAACAATCTCAAGTAAAAACTCACACCGGAATACGTCCAGTTAAAAAAAAACTTTTACAACAACCATTTTTAATTCACAAGTCTCATTTGTTTTGTCCCACTTGTCTGCCTGTCTGTCTGACACACACTCACACTCACAGGGAGCAGGTTGCACAGTCTTGGTTGTGGCGGTCGTTGCCAGGAAACTGGAGTTGACCAGGGCAGAGAAACACGTCCACAACTTCATGATGGACTCCCACATCTCCAAGAGGGTAATTACTGTCACCCGACCTCAGAGAGCACGCTGCAGGTTTATATAAAATAATTAGCCGCAAGCGTTGCTTTCCAAAATGTCAAGAGAGCTTCTGCAGAAACTATACTGCTGACATGTCCCACAGTCTTCAAGGTTTGTGTTATATACCATAATTGGGGTGATATATGGTCAAAAGCTTGTAGTATGAATTCACCCTTACCTAGCACTCATCAACTACAGCAGATGTATTCAATGTCATACAATGCCATACATAACTCCTGAATGATTTTCTATTTTCCTTCACCAGATAAAAATCGCAGCAGCAAATGTGCTGCGAGAGACTTGGCTCATCTACAAACATACTAGGCTGTCAAGAGAAAGAGACCACACCAGAGTCCGCATGCACCAGCGGAAGCTGCTGCTGGCTATCCACCAGTAAGAAACATTTCCTCATGAAGCCGTTCGTGCAATCCAGTTAAAGTGACATTAAAGACACATATTTCAAAATCATTTTTTTTCCCAAACTGGACAGTAATCTGAAACAAATGATAAACAGGTATAAATTTATAGGAAACACGTCATTGTAAGGTGTAAGCCTAATTGAAAAGTACAAAGGAGTAATACAGAACTACTAATTCATTTCTAAATTTCCTGCGTTACTAGGCTGCGCAGAATGAAGATAGAGAAGAGAAAACTGGCAGACCAGGCCAACACACTTGTGGACCTCTGCAAGGTGGGAGAGGTGCACATATCTAAAGTACATATCAAACCCTCAATAAATAATACTCCTCTGTTCTTACTTACTTTGTCTCTTCTGCATGGACTCCGCCGCCACCACGATGGACATCAATCCCCAAGCAGATGCAGAACCTCATGTACGATGTGCTCTCAGAGGTGCAAAGCTGCAGGGGAGAACTGGACACACACATCCACAGCCTGGAGAAGCATGTGGAGGAGCTGAGGGAGGGTTTTAGGAGCCTGATGCCCCTCCTCTCCAACACTCTGTCCACACAGAACTCCTCCATCCGACACCTCCTCAGGGAGAGAGAGGTGAAGACAGAGATTGCTGGCATGAGTGGAAGTGACGGGTAGATAAGAGAGGGCAAGGCAGGTGAGGTGGAAGGTATCTCAAGGCCCGAGGTAAAGCTGTGCTGAAGTATGTAAAATTGTATTCCAAAATGCATCATTTTCTGCAGAAATACCATAAAACCAAGCTTACCACAGAAATTCACTATGAAAAAGGCATCACGTCTCTACTGTGATCAGACGGAAAGCAAACTAGATGCCGAGACAGTAATGGGGGACTGATTCGACAGCCAGCCATCAGTCATCCAAACTGGACTATTTAAACAGTACTTCCTAGACTAAGGCACTGAATCGTGACGCTTTCCAGACAAGATGAAGCGTCTCGACTAACCCAAAAAAAAGGAACAGACAGTTTAAGATGACAGGTATGTCCCAGCCCTTAGTGCATTGCTGAATAGTAGGAAACACTACACTTTTCTCTGATCATGGAGTAAAATGCTGCAGTTTTCAAATATTCAATTTTCTGTTGTGACAGATCAGTAAAAATCCATATGTAAACATACAGCATTCGAAGGCCACAGCAGTAATTTCTAATAAAGACATTAAGACTCTTGCTTTGGTGTCTCTGCCCTGATGTAAGAAAATAAAAACACAATTCCTTTAGCCAAAACAATATTTTTATTAAAGAGAGACAGGGTTGGAGGGTGGAGTTACAGCAAAAACTGATCTGTCAAGATGAACACAGTAAGTTCATCTGCTGTCCAGTGAGTCATCAGGTCTGGTTCCAGATCAAACTGCTGGGTCTTGGGTGAAGCAGTGGCAGCCATGTTGGGGCAGAAGACGCTGGTATCAACCGGTCCAACCCCTCCTCTCCCGTTCATCACTGGGAGAACAGCTAGTGCTGCTTCCTCCTGAATGAGCACCCTGAGAGAAGAGAACAATGACTGTCAGGCTACTGGTAACAAAGGGGAGGCATTACTGGACTTCCGGCAGGCGCTGCAGACCACCATTGTTCTAGATGCCGCAAATAAAAAAGGCCGACACTAGCCAGTTTTGATGTGGGTGATTGTGTCAATATATCTCCTCACTAATGTCGCCACCTTACTGTACATTTATTGTACATGACAGGAGCAGTGATGCTTAATACGATTCAGTGTACAGCTCAAGCACTTTCATTTTGACAATTATGTTGCAGACAAAATTTGGACAAAAAAAAAAAAAAGAAACCAATGTGCAACGATAACTATGGCACCAGCAGCACCACAGGACTGTAGTAGACTAGATGTTTGTTCTCAGCCTTCGAAAGGGGGGAGCCAGTGGTCTAGCCCAGCCCTTCTGCAAACTGAGGTTGATCTGGCACTGGAATGAGATTGGAAGACCATGATGGAGGCAGTCCAGTCACTTAGCAGTGCGGCCAATAACTTCAAACAAATATAAGAACTGTAATTCAGAAATAGTCCCTTCACCCAGGGTCTGAAAGTATTACCCACCAAGCAACAAATGCTGGTAAAATTTGTCTTTAGTAGTGGCAAGGGATCACTTGCCACACTGGCTGGTAACTTGGAGACGCTAACATTTGAAATCCTTGGTTATAGTCTTTAGTCTGTTCTCAAACTTTGTCCCTGCTGCCCACCGTACACTGACCACAAGAATGTCAAAGCAAGACAATTACTCTATTGAACGTGCTGTTGATTGGCTGCCTGTTACGTTGACCCCACACAAAGCGGAAACATCTTAACTTTGGCGTGCAAACTAGTTAACATTAGTTGACACTCATGTGGCCACACAGCGGGTGTGAGGCCACCAATTAGAAAAAAATGAACACAAAAAGCCATTGGATAAATGAGTGATTCAATACAGGAAATAGCCTTGAGAACAGGTAGGGGTGACTGTCCTATGAAAAATGTACATGAATTATTTTGTCTGGTAAAATTGATCTTGGCAGGTAGACACAAAACAATAACTACATACTTAGTCAAATGTAGAGGGATTGTGCCTCTGATATAAGGCTGACCCTCAGATTCCACAGGTTATTTCTTTTAAAAGTTTGGCTAAAGGGAGGAAATGCTTGGTCTGGTGCTGAGACTAGTGCAGGGCATGGAAAAACAAAACCCATCTACGTTCTATCGATTTTTGGTAGCCAATTCATCAAAAAGGTATTGCACGTTTTGCAGACCTTTGGGATTCCTACCATGAGATATGACCCATTCCTCAACATCTGAAAAAATGGACATGGTCTGAATTTTAGAAAGGCTAGTGGCATGAAAATACTGACCCTCTGTGAGACGGGCTTTGCCTCCGGTGGGCTGACACAGGACTGTAGAGCAGCCCACACACAGCACTACTGTCTGGGCGTGGCTGAACACCGTCGTAATCTTATAGCATCCTGGAGAGATTGACAAAACATAATAAAAATTCAGAACACCAATCTCTGACCAGTGACTGGCATTCAACTGAAGTGCATAAATACCAACTTTCTTGACAGTATTGACAGATGTTTGGTTAAGTGCTTTGTATTTGGAAATACCTGGACACTTCACATCCATGAAATAAGAGTTAGGACTCTGAACGAGACGCTTCTTCTTGTGCCTCCTCTTCTCCTCCTCAGGGGATGGGTGCAGCAAATCTTTTGCGAGCTGCAGAAGAACATTTTTTTTAACAACAGGTTTAAGAGCCTTCTGAAAATGTTACAAAACCTATCAGCATAGACACATGATTAATACATGGCTGCTATGTGCATCGGTTTGCGAGAGAGACAATTGACTTCTAAAGTAATAGCATAAGGGGTTGCATCACGGCAATTTTAGTGAATTATCTTGCTTTTAGCACGTCAACTCATTCTGGGTGTTTTATAAACTGTAATGTGGCTACGTACTTCTATAGCAATATTTTTGCTAACTACTCGTTTGGCCTACATTTCTTGGATTAGGTAACGCTACGCAGTTTGTTCGTTCACCGACGCACATTGTGAAAAAAAAAAAGTGAAGCAGTGTAAATCAATGCTTTTATCAGCATGATAACATCGAATATGTGGAAATTGTCAGTGTCAATATCATCGTTCTTTAGTATCCAGGAACAGCAGCCCGTTCGGTTCTCTATTCAAATGTCTCCATGTTTGCGGTGTGTACGCGGCCATCTTGTATCACGACGCGCTCGCAATGCGCTCAAACGTGGAGGATTATGTGTGTAAAAGTGGGACAAAAACTAAACTGATGTGGCTAAAACTTACAACAGTCGAATCGCTAACTTCTTATGTAAAGATTGAGCGGTGTGGCGACTTTCAAGCCATGGAATAGATGTCAAAATATTCATTTTATAATAGCTCGTGTACTCACTGGCATGTTGGCGAGGAAATAGCCGCTGCCGAAAAGGAGGCATTACCGGAAACAAGGGGCTGATATGGGTGGTTCCTTTGAGCACAGACCGGAAGTGGGGATTTTAAAACAAAATAGCAGACATATTTGTAAGGTCAAAACGCCATAGACTGAAGAGACAACGCCACCGTTTTTTTTTAGATATTTACCAAGCAACATAAATCTGTTTTTCCTTTGATCATGAACTTATATACGGCATGTAGCGGACGGCCACCTAAACCTTAATTTACACAATTCTACCTCTGTTTCAGGCTGACATAACTCTTTTAATGTAAATTCAAAGTATACTTCATACTAAGTGGTATCAAACGCATGTTGAATGAGGATAGCATCTTCGGAGGAAAAAAGTGTTGCATAAAGGTTCTCTAAAAATATAATTCATTTCTGTTTATAACTGTCATATAGCCACTCTCATATTTACAACTATATCGCTGTTTATATGTCACTTAATTGCTAAGATTTCTTTAGATGCATACAGGCAAGACGTCAAACTCAGGTACAACTTGAATGACATTTTGAAGGGTATTTACAATTTTATAATACAGGGTTTCCACCTTTTATTTAAAATTGGATTTCTGTACTTCTTCCAACAATATCTACGACACAGTAACCCAAACTAAAATTAAAAAAATAGGATAACAGATATTTGTTGTGTTATTTCTGGATCCATCCAACAGCTGAAGAAAAAATATGGTATTGTTTTATTATTATTTCCCAAAGGCCAGCGTAAACATAACAAGTGTAGAAAGTGAATATCCCTTCTCTTATGCCCCCTGTCCCTCCTCTTCTGTCTGTCCAGCACCATTTTTGTTGAGTGGATCTCTGAGTGTCATAAGCTCCTGTATCTTCATGTAGGAGTCACAGTCTGGAGGGAAGCGATTTCTCTGAGATGGAGATCAGAAATGAACAGAAATCAAATTCATTGTTACTGAGATGGTGAAAGGACAGCGATTGCCGATGAACCAGGTTGATTTCAATGAATACCCACCATGGCTGTCCATACACACAGTTACATTGTGATTGCTTTTAGAATAAGCTCACATACATTCAGAAGGGACATCAAAAGAGGGTTGGAGTTGACATGCTTAAAAGCCCAACAAATTCAAGAGGTGGATTTTCTTCTAAATCCAAATAAATTTTAAAAAATCTAGCATATAGATCCCACATGATGAGTATATGATATATAAAATATATCACACATAACATCTTTACTCAAATAATTGAAAAGGGAATGCTATATGATTAACCACTACAGAGCAGTTTCACTTTGTATTTTAAAATGACTGAATTTCAGTGAATTGTGCCCAACCCTGTCACATACAGTCTTGACATGACTGTACACTGTGTACTGTAAGTTGAAACACACCTGGAGACAGAGACGTAGGAGGCCTCCTCCCTCAGTCTGCATCTGCAGTGACGACAGGAACAGAGGTAACGACTGCTCTGTTACTCTGTTTCCTACACAAGGAAAATAAACACACACAGCACAACCAGATGCAGTACAGTTTAGTTGAAATATACTCATGTTAATGCCCTCATTAGATTTCATTATATGTTTTGTGCAGATCCTTGGAAGAGTAGCTGCTGTCTAGCCAACACCTAGTGGAGATCGAACAAGTGTATGATCTATAAAGCTGCCTTACTCACCCGCAATTGTAAGCTTCCATTTTCATACCTTATTGTAGCTAATTCTCTGTTCATACAAATAATGATAGAAGACCCTAAGATGAAACAATCTATGGCCATGTCCCTAGTTACGTGCTGTTAGGTTCTTTAAAAGAAAATTCAATTCGATGCATTCCAGTTATTTTGTTATTTTGTGAAGTGTTGTAATTTACTTTTTTAGTGTACCCACTTTCCCTCAACCTGCCTTGTCTATTCTACTAGTGATTTCCTACATTTCCCAGCATGACTTTCACCCCTTACTCAAAACTCAACGTCTTGCAGCTGCTTTGCATTCTGGTCTATTGAGGCTGTTGTCGTGGAGAAATTGGTATCTCTGCCTCTTCTACAGTGGACTTCTCTCTATTGTTTCTCCCTGTATGAACGTCAGTGCAAAATGGCATCTAAAGCCCTTCCTCTTTGATTCTGACGGACTGACACCTAAACCTAACGTTTACTGTTGATATTTTAGGTAACTGAATAATCTTCTGCTATAAACTCCATTGTAGCTGCGCTGGAAATATCTCAATGTGACGTCAAGTTGTCTACGTTTGTATGGGGCGCCAGATGTTACCCCATGAAAATTCACAATGACTTGTTTTTTAAATACCTTATACTTCGTTGCAGTTTATCATTTAACTGCCTCGTTCTTTTTGGTGTTTCACTAACTCAAACACTTTTTGGCAAAATGCTTGTCCATATTATACAATAGATTAGTGGCTACGCCTCACCCATTTCCCCATCCATTTTGTGGACGAAATCCACGGGGTAACATTTGGTGCCCCATACGTTTGACCAGTTATATTGAAAAATACAACATCAAACAATAAAATGGGTCCATAAATGCAAGGTGCATTGCCAATTGCCAATAACCAATAATAAGTGGATTCTTCCTTTGAGTTGAGAGTACTGCCACGCTACAGTTACTGACCTGCCAGGTTTAGAGAGGTGAGAGCTGTGTTTCCCAGCAGAATGACTTGACCGTCCCTGTGCTGCACTGATGACTCCACAAGGGGGCTCCCTATCTCCACCAACCCTACCAACTGGTGGAGGGAGAGAGAAGCTATCAAGTGCATGTCAGTGTAGGTTCAAATCATATTCATCACAGTTAACACTCTAAATTAAATTGTGTCACACAAACCTCATTTAGTGCAACACTTGCTTTATCCTGCAGAAAAACATAAAGTATTATGAACCATAAAAGACGGGCAGGTAAAAGAAATAGAAATCTGATAATCCAAATCAGTCTTTAGTCTACAACCAGGTGGTTGGAGGTCTTGTGGTACCTCCTGCTCAGACATAGATGGGTGTTTCTCTTTGCCACCCAACTTGCCTCCTTTACCTCGTAGCATCTTGGAATCTGAGGCTAGGAGAGATTGAAAGAGGCAACAGTGAAAAAATATATACCCAGAGAACAGAGAGAGAACAATAGCACAAGTGGTTAGCTATAAGAGATGCAGTTACATTTCTTGGTAGGTTTTGGGTCCTCTTTCTTTGTTGTAGCCCCTGCCAGGTTGGCTGCCAGTTTCTCATCTTTTTTCAATGTTTCCTGTACGTTAACAGATCCCAAGATAATTTGTTACAAGAAAATATGACCACCTGTATAGTACCACAAGTAACGCAAAAGGGTGTCTTTGCAATTACACCATACTTTCACTTTTATCCATTTTCCACTTTTTTAGTGTGTTATTACCCTTTTTTTGGAGGTGCCTTTGTTTGCCCCTTTGCTGACATTGCCGCTCAGTGAGGTGGTGCTGCGGATCGAGGGAGGCTGGTCAAAGGGAGAATGCTCAGCACCGACCCCCAGAGAGGGCTGCAAAAATAGAGGACAAGAACTGGAGGGTGTGTTTACCTTTGCTGTGTGTGTGTGTGTGTGCGCGCGCGTGCGTGCATGCGTGCGTGCGTGTGTGCGCGTGTGTGTGTGTGTGTCTGTGTCTTTTTATAGCAGTCTTCCACACTTACAAACTGGTCCCTTTCCAGTAGCAGCTTCCTCCTCTCAACGACTTCTTCATGAGTTAGAGCAAACTGACCAAGTATCTGAAAACAGAAGTGGTGAGGGCTTATTAAAGTGTAAAATATAAGCCAATACATAATAATACAATTTAAAACAACTGCCGATTTAAATGCATCATCTCCCAGGTTCAAGTCTGTACTGTAAACGGCTAAAACAGCATAGAAGAGACCCGAGTGTGAGCACGAGTGTGACCACGAGTGTGAGTGCTCACTTTGGCCAGATGAGCAGCTCCTGTGTCTCCTATCTGGTTGTTGGACAGTGAGAGGCAGAGCAACGCACGATTCAAACGCAGGCCCTGGGAGACAAAACAGGATGAAGACAACACCAACCATCTGCCACCATCAGCTGTCATGTAGGGAACATATGGAAATATGGACATGGTTGTGGGTTATACCTGGGCTATATGTGCAGCACCTGCATCACCAATAGAATTGAATGCCAGGCTGAGTGACAAGAGATTCTTGTTGGCAGATCTGGCTGTGGAGAGAGCCGACCCAATCAGACGGGCTCCCTCATCTCCTATCCGGTTATTTCGCAGTGACAGGTGAGTGAGGCTTGATCACCAAAGAGAAGTGTTAGCTTTCAAGCTCATGAATTAGGTGTGTGTGTGTGTGTGTGTGTGTGTGTGCGCATGTGTGTGGCTTATTGACTCACACACTGTCTTCAGACAGAAGAAGGTGGTAGCTGTGCTCTGGAAGAGGGTTGCCCTCCAATATCACAGTCCTAACACAAGGAGGAGTGGATAGCTCAGTAAAACACTCACTAGTGTTTGATTAATAACTTTCAACATACGATGGTTTACTTCTCCCTCCAACATGGAACTAAATCATGCATTTAGTTTCTCCTCCTGGGAGATTCATTTACACCTGTTAATAGTACTTGTCATGTGGGGAGCGATAGTTTAAGAAACAAGGATTTACAGTGTGAGTGATAGGAGAATAATTACCAATCACCTAAGGTTGGAGCATAGAGACATTGTGTTCTTGAGGGAGATTACCATTCGATCTGTCAGTCTTGTCTGCCACAAGCTGCAACACAGTGGGCAAGATTATATAAGCAAACAAGAACAAGACAACGGCTTGCCCTGTAACAGAACAGCTTATTCCTTACCGAAGGCTCTGTAGCTTGTTCAAGGAAGGAAGTGTCTTGTTAAGCACTCGAGCAATCAGCTCATCTACCTTCCACCCTGTAAATTCATGGGAACATTTCATTGTTATTTTTTTCTCCAATGTAATTGCATACTGTACTATATTTCTGTCCTGATTAAGAATGATATTTACTGATATTTCACTTCAGGAAAACATTTAATTTTTAAATACACTATGTTAGCCATTATTTGCCCCCTAGAGTGTGTATCCACCACCTATGTTTTGAATGTCTTTAGATGATATAAAACATAGAAATATTATTTCAGCAGAAATGCTTTAGCTGGTAAGAAGCATGATTTTCAGATTTTCTGCTCAGGAACTCGAATGAGGACGTAAAAACTGACAACTCTAAATGTCCTACTAAAGTAGAATATCATTTTAAATATTTCTCATTGGCATAGGGCTCTCACCAAAAACCTTGACGCTCTTAACACTACGGAGGTCTCCATTCTCCAACTCCACCTGGAGGCATGGTTTAGACCACAAAGGTGTGGTCTCCATCTGGGACTGGCTGTCCTCTGAAGTTACAAGGATGGGAATGATATAATGAATTGAAAGCGAGATCATGAAAATGACAACTAATATGAAAATAATGGGAATAAAGAGGTCCAAAGGTTACTTCTACATAAAGGTAAGAAGTTTTTTATGGTCTTCCTGTCTGAGCAAAGCTTTTCAGACTTGGAGGACCTGTTGTTTACCCATGTTTCCTCGATCAGTCTCTGGGGAGGAGGAGGCTGGCTGTGTCATGCTCACAGCTGGGATTTCCTTCATGCCCAGAAGAGCACAAAGCTCAGGGAAGTCAATCTCCAGGTTGCCTGAGCACTGATACTGATCTGTAGAAGGAGGGGGGGTCAATGAAACCTTAAGTGCCATCAAAGACCAAATAGATGGTATTTGGATGACAACAGCCTTGTTTCATGCACCGTTACTTACCAAAAGTCTGAGCAGACAATTTTTCATCTAGGTTCAGGCCTAAGGACAATAAAAAGGCTACAGGGTCAGTCGAGGGTCCAAGGATTCTTAGCCCACTCAGATGGGTCTATAGACGTCTCAGCTAAAATTGGGCTCAATTTGGTGGAAAAGTTAGGAAGCCGTCTATATCATAGCCGTGACAACAACAGTCAATCCCAGGTGATTCAATGGCATTTCAACGTTGACGTCTACTAAACTTCCACTTTTCAGCCAGGTTTTAGCCTATATGTTGAATAACCATTGCTTCAACACTCATTCAATTTCTACACATTAATACACTGGTTCATGATTATAAAGTAAAATACCACTACAACTGACTCCCAGGTTCGGCAAAGACATCTTCCTAAAACTTAATCAAGTTTTCTATTATCTTGACTGATGATTTGATGATGATTTCTCAAGATCAAGACAAATGCAATAATGTAATATTGTATAGTTGTGTATAGTGTATATGTACAGTTCTATAAAAGAGAAGAATATAATAGAATATACCAAATAATAAAACCAAAAATTGTAAAACTGTAAAATACAAGTTTGCTCTTCAATGACTAACTTACAGCCACAAACCCAGAAGTGTCCTAACGCAGATATTAACCTGATTTCTGACATCATCACAAAGATCACCTAACCTGTATTTTTCGAGGGATCCTCTTCGACTCCAACATTCCCCTTATCTGACTTGTCTTTTACTTTATCTGAGCGCTTTCTGGACATTGTTGTGTGCTAAAGTTAAACTAATGTATTAACTGAATCAGCTAATATCGCCGGTGTGCTGCTAGCTAAAATGAACGGCTGGGCGTCAGGTTCGTTTCCATGGCAATCGTGAGTCCAACGCGAGACTCTAGGTGTCAACGTCTACTTCAACACTTGGTATCATATGATAGAGATGATAAAGATGGATATAATTTTATGAGGGCTGTATATTGGTTATATTGCTGAGACTGAACACCCCCGATTCAAAGCAGCACTTAAATTAACGCAACCAGTATCTTGGAAATGAGAAGTGTAGCAATCTCGCGGGAGTGTGCTGATCACCTTCGGGTGTCAAAGGTGAGGAAGCGCAAACCAGTCAAAACCAAAATCACCCCCCAAACCAATATTTGAAAATCATGATAATGTGGGCATTCTGGCAACTAATATCTTGTTTCAACTATTTAAGAAATATTATGTGCTTTTAGAATTCAGAGGGGATTTTAATACATTTGAGATGGCTTTTAACACAATAAATAGCTTGGCTCTAGATCATATCATAGAACTTTTAAATCCCAGTTTTAGATTTACAGTTGGAGCACTATTTTTGAGAACTTTGCAACAACCAGCATTTAACTGAGTCTATTTTTGCTGTCATTCCATCCAAGATAGTTTATTTTTAAATGTGTGTTTGATGATATGTTTACTATGTTGCCTTTATTTCACATCACTTTGTAACTTTGTTACAAAGAAGTGTCATACAAATATGTACAGTGTTTAAAACCAGAGAAACTAGATTATGACATCCCAAGTACGTTTTAGCATCACTTCACTGATAACTAACGTTTTAGAACTGCATACCTTCACAATCAACTGCATCTGCAGAGAAAGACACTTGCTTATTGTTTGGCATGCAGTGCTTTTATTCATAAATGTTTAGGGTGAGTGGATGAGTGTAGGGGGAGGAGGCATCCCGTCCCCAATCACCATAACTACCATAACTATATCTCTTTTGATAGTGACTATGATGGTCATGATGAAGAAAACAACGAAAACCCCTATAATCATCGTAGACTGATGGTGAAGCAGACTCTTCTGGTGAGGATGAGGATGAAGATGAGGATGATGAGCCTGGACAGCTCAGTTGGTAGAGCATGAGACACTCAGTCTCAGGGTCGTGGGTTTGATCCCCACATAGTGTGAACTGTAACTTGTAAGTCGCTTTGGATAAAAGCGTCAAATGACTGTAATGTAATGATGAGGAGCAGGACTGTGATGATGATCATCATTTGTGTGTCTGGCAACCACCTCTTGCTTGTCCCTTGATTCCCTGTTTAATTCCAGACCACCCTCTCCTACTGCCAAACACTTCCCAGTACAGGACCAGAGGTTGGGCTGGGAACCGCTGGCTGCTCCTAGCGCATGTATCCCAAATTAAGAGTCTGAGTGAAAGCCTTGGGAGGCAGAGAGCTCTGCTGAGGGAAGGCCACTGAAGAAGCAGTGGTCAGGATGGAGCTCCTCTACCAAGAGTTAGGAGAGCCACTTGCAGCATGTTGCTAAGAGGCATAGATGGTCAGATGAGTGACTCAGATCAACTTCACCATTTCACACACTAAAGCACTGAGGTTTCAATGAACAGTAATGACCAGCCCAAAATACAGGAAAGAACACTTTAACTATACTCAATGCTACTTCGACATCTGCATGTGCATTGATACTTGAATTAAATCATCTAAACTGGAAATCTGTTTTGTTTGTGAATTTTTTTCGCACCATCATGATTTCACATTGACTTTGAGTGCTCAAGAGGAGTTTTATGAATTATGGATCAGGCCTGGCGCTGACATTCATATCATGCCAAGATACAAAGGTGATGGTATTTATACCTGGAGGCCCCTGGTGGCTTAGAGAATATGGATCACCAGTTTCATCTAAAAGCTATGTAGACTGGCTTGAGTGTGGTGCCAAAAATAATGCGTCGTCCAAATTCTTGTAGAACTCGCTGTATATTACACAAGGTAAAAGGATGAGTTTGGCCTATTTGTAATCTACTACTAGATGTAAGCTGTCTAGTTTCACAGAATATCATAATGCATTTGTACAGTTTTACTGTGCACTCTAGTTGAGACATGGATTTGCTGTAACGCTAAATTGAGAAGTTGAGTTCTCTCAGATTTACTCCTGAACGCATCATTGGTAGGGGAGCTCCAACACACAAATTGGACTTGTCGCTAAATTTTGGTATTCATCTGAACTATGGAGTCTTGCTCTTCAAAGCAAAACAACAAAAATTGTATTCACAATAATGTAGTGCTTTTTATTAAAAAAACAAACAAACAAAAAACAAATATAAAACAAAAAGTAAAAACCAACAGCATTTTTCATGACTTAATAATCATAATTACAAACTTTTAACGAGTGGAAGAAGTTTTTGACAAACTGTACACATCACAAAATGTCCGCCAGTCTGCCATTTACAATGCTTGCATCTTATTTTGTGATTGTCTAAAAATAACTAAACAAATCACACAAAACACACAAATACAAGTACAAGCATCATACCATGACTGCTATCACAAAACGGAACCATTTCTTATTTGAAAGGAAAAAAAAAAAAAAAAACATGATATCGAGCTGACAGCTTATTTTTGTTTCTGTCACCTTTTAAAAATATCATAACATTTTTATGTTGGTTTGTTTTTTTAGTGTTCAACACTTTGCAGCAAAAAACAAGGAGTATATTTCTCCTTAAAAGTAATATTATTAACAATAATCAGTGACAAAGATGTCATCGCAGAGTCACTGTCATGTCCCAATGCCTTCTGTGTCCGTTTGACATTCTTCTCGTTCATGCAGTACATAGATGAATTTCATTTATAGGCAACAAAAACTCAGCTTAAGTTTTTAAGTCGTTAGGACAGTTATGGTGAGATTTTCTGGACAAAAAATTCATTTTCCTCCAAGCTTAAGTGTCTTCATTATAGCAATACAAATGGAAGAAATTATAATATTATCATCATTATAATAATCATAATACATTTAGGGCCGAGTCCTGTACAGTACAATAATAGACAAAATCCGTTATCAAGATATTGCTTTTGGAGACACTCCTCATGTAAAGTTTGTATATACACAACTTGGCACTGTACAGCTTCCCATTCTCTCTCTCCCTCCGTCAGATTCTCATTCTTGTCACTTCTCTGTCAGTTTGCCGCACTGGGACATTGCAGGGTGTCCCTTCTTAGCAGAGGCATTTGGGGGAAAAAATCTCATCAAATAACACTATTTATTTTAAAACATTCTCCATGGCAACCAGGAACATATTCTGAAGAGAAAAAAAATCTAGAGTCCCTTCCCTCCCTATATACAGTATACACCACCCCGCCCGTCTCACAGAATATAAGAAAATATGACCATCACGATACATTTCATGTTAAGTATTGTTTTCCATAGTTTTCTTAAAACTGTTAATTGCCATCAAGCCCTTATTTTTTTTTCTCTTTTTTTTAAAAATGTATATCTTCAAGAAATCTGGCAGAGTACAGACACACAATAAGTGTGTACGCACGCACACACTCACGCAAGGCAGTCGGGGAGCACGGCTTTCTAAGGCGTTACAGTGAAAGCCAGTGTTCCGCCGCCTGATTTAGTTAAGCTGGTGAATCATGTTATTTCAAAAAGAGGGGCGAAGCTGACTGCCTCGCGAAAAAAAAAACCTCAACAAGACACTTGACCGACAAAAGCGCACACTCAATCTTCCCAAGGGCCCCCTCCCCTCCCTTTCCTCTAAAACAAACACAGACCCCCTCCTTCTCTCTTCCTAAATTACTTACTACAGTATAACAGGAAAAAAGATAATAGACTTTTTTAAACTCACTTTTTTTCAGACTGCATCATCCAATACTGTGAGAGTGTTAGTGTGTTTTCATTATAGATACATTACAAGGAGCTTTACGATATCCATGGTACCAAAAGTGCAGTTGACCAACCTTGTTCCTGCCTCTCCCTCTCTCTTGCTCGCTCTCTCTCTGCTAGTTCACTAGCAGTGTTTGATCACACCCTTCCTCTTATGTTGCTCCTATGCAATTTTCCCCATAGTCTCAGCACAGATCTTCTGGCATATATTACAGTTTGTCATTACAGCTAAGTTCCACTAGGGGGTACCATTCTCCAGCATTCTCATTCTCATTGACCAAAACGACCTCCTCCCTCTAGCCATCCCTATTTAGTACCTCTTGTTCCTTTTCTGATGCTCACTGTAATTATTAGTCTTGGTGGAATTCATTTACCCATGTCTGTATGGATAATGCCGACACCGTCAGTCTTCAGTCTGTCCCGAGTGCATTGCAGGCTGTCTATGTATATTTGTTCAATGCATTTAAGTGCATGGGTTATTTCTCCTATGTTCATAAAAAAACATGTTTTGCATCATACTATTTAAATAAGCAACAAGCCTGGGTCCACTCCCCCTAAGTACTCTTTTGAACCCTTAGAAAACTCTAATTGCCATGGAGTTAACACTTCCAACCCCCACACCCCCAATTTTTTGTCTGAGAGTCAGTCTTGGAAGAGGTGCACCTGAAGAGGCCCCCAGGAACACATTGTGGTCTTTTATGATCAGATCCTCAACAATGTTGTCTTCCCTTCCTGCTGTCTCTCCATTTTCTGCTCCTTGCTCACAAAGTGAAAGGCAGTGCGCTTTCCAGGCACATAGCAATATTATTTTCTGCCCACGAAATCACCAAATCCAAGTGTCCGTCGCCGTAGCCGCCGCCCCGCACCCTCCTCCAGGAGATAAGTGACATCTATGGCTGTTGGAAGAACAAAGAGAAGGGGCTTAGGAGCTAAGACAGAAACAGCTGTGACACATGGGCTCTCATCTAAAAAAAGGTAGTTCAAAAAAATTAACCTTTCTTCTGCTTGCCTCCATATTTCAAAGGCACACTCTGTGAACTGCCTAACCCTCATTCATCTGTTGGCCCATCCCTCTGCCTCATACCCATTCCCTCACCGTTCTTGCTGGGTGTTCTGTGCAGCAGATCCAGCAGAATCTTGTTGAGCCTCTCCCTCTGTGCCTCCCTCCTGCCCAGTCCAGGGTGGTGGAGCGGTGAGGAGGCTGAGGAGGAAGGGAGTTCAAGCATCTCTCCTACTCTCTCTGTGGAACCCTCCTCCAGCTCCCTGCGCTCCTCAGCCTCCTGCCCTTCCTCCACCTCCTCCTCTTCTTCCTCATCTCCTTCCCCTTGCCGCTCTGCTCTCTGGGGCTTGCCAGTTAGGAGTGCAGGATCCTCTGAAGCCATGTCCATGTCATCCTCCACTCTATTCCCGTCTTCACCCTCAGGCAGGAAATCATCACCCCGGTCGCAAGAGGAACCGTCGTCCTCACAGCTTCCAGCTCCTTTGGGTCGTTCGCTCTTCCAGGCTGAGCGCCCCCCATTCCTCTTGTAGTTGTCAGGAACGTAGTGCGGCTGCAACAATATTATAACCAGACCCGGGTCAATTGTCATTTGCAAATGGAGAGCAAACAGAAATGCTTAGCAGATAATTAGATTTGGTTCACTAACATGCTCTAACTATTAGCTTTGTATGGGAAAATATGGGTAGGTGACAAGTGTGTATCTCACAGGTGTGTTTTTGCACATTTTTTCTGGTTAACCCTGCCTTCCTCTGTGTACTGGAAGCTGTTGAACTGAGTTGGCCTGATAGATGCTGAGGCAAATCGTGCATTAGGCTGTAACATTATCTCCATTCTTAAAATAGCTTTCAGTCTTTATAAACCACCAATAGATCCCAGCATTCCAACCCCACCCTCTAGGGGCTCCCATCACTCACCGAGAAATCTCTTTTGGGCGCTAGCCGCTTGGGGAAGTGGTTGAAGGCGTATGGCTTGGTGCAGACTGGGTAGCGGTTACGATGGATCTTGTAGAACAGGTGAGCTGACTTGTCCAGACGGTAATCACAAATGTACACATCCTGCTCTTTCACGCCCTTTGGCCGCCCTGTAGGAGGTTCCACACTTTGCATTAGCTAGACATCTATATAGCTTAAATCCTTATTTGTCAGAGGGTGAGAGAGCAAATAACTGTATATGTGTTTTGTCTGTGTGTGCACTGAAAGCTTGGCTAGGGCCTGAGTTAAGTTATGATGTGTTTAACCTTCATTACCACAACCTTCACAAAAAAGATGCTGAGCAAATCTTTTCAGGATAGAAAAGGTTTGCTGAGCATCTTTTTTTTCAGCACTTGGCTGCTTCACATGGATATAGTTACACACGTTCACACCTGGGAGCTGCCCAGCACAAGATTTGTTTTTTACTATTAGCCACTGAGTAGCTCCACTTGAGCAATTGGAGGTTAGGTTTCTTGCTTAAGGGAACCTCAGCAATAGTTGCGGGGAGGTGTGAGAGTTATTCATTCAGTTTCCCCACTTTCAGTTTCCGGGGATTCAAACCAATGAACTTGGTGGTCACACGCCCACTTCAGTGTGTGTGAGGTTTGTATGTGTGTGTGTTCCCTCACCCTTGCAGTAAGTGTACAGGTCGAGGACACAGCAGGTTCCCACCACAGCCTCCAGGGGGATGATCTCGTAGAGTGGCATGCGGAACAGCTCATTCTGGTAGAACCGCCGTGAAGGAGAATGGTGTGTCTCATGAGGGCGGAAGTAGTGGTGGCCAAAGGCAAACCTCTCACCCCTACACAGCACAAGGGAAGAAGGAAAAAGCATATTAGAGGTTGTGACACAACATGAATTAGGATTGGAGGAACTAAATCCTCAACAATAAAAAAATGTGTGCTTTCCTTTAGTGCATTTGAATCACTAGTTAGATAAGTTTACTACTTCGTTCACAGTAATCAGTAATGTTCAATTTGAAATCTTTACCTCCTTACACACATAATGAGCACATATAATAACAATAAGTAACAATGTAAAGTAAAAACATACACAACAGAAAAAAAAACAAAGTACATCCCAATGCAATGTAAAATTGTGCTTGTCATTAAGCAGATATTTACAGTATATCATGCATGTTGTTGGTCATACAATATTCTGACTGACTTACTTTTCATTCTTCCAAAGTTTCTCAATGCGGAAGATGTCGAGTTTGGCTCTGTTGATGTGAGACAGGAGACGGTAAGACTGTCTGACCGGCTGGCCCTCAGGGGTGCGTCTGCTGTCTCTCATCAGATACACACAGTCACCTGCACACAACACAAAGACACGGATAGACTGGTTGTCTATAATGGAAAGATTTCATGAGAAACTGATACACTTCAATTAGCTTACCAAAATAGTTAGATCACACAACTCAGGTATGGGGAACATTGCATTTCTAGTTCTCTTTGAGCTTATGATTGCTTGTTTGCTTACCTTGGTGCAGCAGCAGCTCATCTCTGAGTAGGCAGATGTAGTAGATAGAGCCAGACTGGGCGTAGCTGGGCTGGGGCAGCATGGGGACTTCCTTTACCAACAACAACACATAGGAAATGGATGAGATTAAATTATGTAGTGATAATTTAGAGCTAGAAAGGACCAATAAAGGATTTGATTGAAGATTATGTGATTACAGCATGTGACTGATCGAGTCCATGCATTGTCATAAAGTGAGGTGACATTAACTTTACTGTTCTCAGAGGAAACGTCTTGGACACAACCTATAGTTCTGGTGTTCATGGCTGTTTGGAGGAGAGAAGGGACAGACATACCCTGTCTACAGGCCGAGGGTCACACTGCTCACACAGATAGTGTTCCACCTCCGTCTCCAACCGCATGCAGTCAAAGTGCTGCCATACCTATAGTGACAAAAAGATGACAGTGTTGATAACCACTCTTACTGCAGTCTGAATCAAATGGAAGCATCTGCACACTGACATCAAACTTAAAATAGGACAACAGGTACTGGGTTGCTATCAATTATCTTTAAAACAATGGTCACTGGTATCAAAAATCCCCATAGGAGCATCCCCACACTAAAGCCACCTCTAACAAAGTAAGACCCATTCATCCTGGCTCACCACAAACCACCAGATTCAACAGGAGTAATTTGACCCCACATTTTCTTGCCCTGGGTAAGTATCTGCCTGTGTGCTTAATTCAATCATTCTGAAAAAATAAAACCACAGGAATTTATTTACAAATCATCCTGTTCTTGGATAAGACTGTAGGACTAGCAAGGACAAAATCATTTAAATCAATCCTCTTCTGTGGGCTAGGGTATGATTTGACAACTGCGGTACTGCACTCTTCTCTCCATTATTATTTCCTCACCAACATTTTTCAGCATTATGACTTTGGCATTGTGCTTCTCCCTACTTCTTACCATGCACTTTTCACACTGGATCATCAGGCCTTCGTCCTTGTACATTCCACAGATGCAACGGATGACGTCGTCGTCCTTGTCGTGGGAACCTGGCCCACCCCCTCCATGATGGTGGTGGTGGCCATGGTCCCGCTCTAGCGAATCAGAGCTGTCTGCCTCGCTGGCTGTCTCACCCACGATCTCGTCAATCTGGACAGCGGCCTCATGGCGAGCACTGTAGTAGGCCTTCCTCAGCCGACACACATCCCTGCCCACTGACGACTTCCTACCGTAGTATTTCTGGTGAGAAAACAAGACCATCAGAATCAGAATTACTTCATTTGCCAAAAACAATTAATATACAGGCAACTGTCTTGGTAAAATTGCTACAGACAGCGTCTACAGACTCTCGGTGCCAGGGCCACAGGACCTCACATACAGTGTAAGCGACAGTGCAGATCATACAATAGGCAAAGGACTGCACATATCGCTCCACAAATACACATTCAACATTCAATCACTAAGGCAAGACTATGGGCAATTCCCTGTAGAACAAGGGTCAGTGTTGAGAGGGTACTGAAAAAACCATTCAAAGAAATGTTTGGCCAAGCTGCCAAAACTCCATTGACAAGGCTACACCCCACAGCTCTCAATTTAACAATAAATCACTTTCCCCTCAGGTTCTATAGCCTACCCAAAGGGGCCTTTGGAACAAAGGGTGAATCTAATTTAGAGGTGCACTTCAAACTTCTGTGATTATAAGACTGAGCTCCCCTGAGAGGTTTCAAGTGGCACTTGTTTAAACTGCTAAGCTATACAGATGTAAATCAAAAGGGTCTGCACTGTGTGTGTAGAGGATCAGCAGCCGTGAAGTTATATCCCATTTGGGAGCTCTGTGTATGTGTGTGTCTGTGTGTGTGTGTGAGAGGGCAAGAGACAGGAACAGACTGAGTGGGAGGGAGAGTGTGCTAGAGCTGCGTGATTATGACTAAAAGGGTAATCTTGATTATTGAGCTCAGTGAATCGGGGATCAAATATAGAGATGTACAGTGTTCACACTATAGATGTTTATGTAGCGAGGAGAGAATGAGGACGGGATGTTGCAGCAACCTTTGACTTCATGCACTCATACTGGGTTTTGTGATGATTCTTGATGTACTTTGAGGTGCAGCAACAGCTTCAAGACAAGGTTTGCACTATATCTGTGTTTGATTTCATCTGGTTTGTAACAAAAATATTTAAAAAATGATAAAATTATCCATTTATCATTACTCCCTGATGTTTGGACTGAAGAAATGCCAGCTAATCATTCAGTTTTGGCAGTTCACTACTAGAAGTTCAAGTGCCAGGCTAGTCATTTCTTCTTCCAGCTCAACTGTTACTGCTATGTGCATGCATGCTTAATTCACATGGAATGGGGGCTGAAATATGGTTGGCTGCAGTGCATATTGTAAATATCAGAGGATCATTAATGGGAGCGCTTGATGGGACGGCCACCTACCTCAGCATTGCGGAACACTTTGAGCATGTCAGTGTCAAAGGCCTCCACGGTCTTGTAGTGGCCGGTGAGGATTTGCTTCTCGATGGTGCTCAGATCCAGAGGGTCGGACACCTTCTCATAGTACTGACTGTTCCTGATGTCACACAAGTCAAGTCAGATTTATTTGTATAGCCCTTAATCACGGTTACAGGGCTTCACAAACAGTAAAACATCATGAATGAACCAGCCAATATGCCGGTTTGCATTCTTACCTCTTCCTTGATGGGAGGTTCACCAGTGGAGCAGCAAGGGTCTGGCCAGCTGAATCTGAGGTAAGAAAAAAGAATTCAATTTCTGTCATCAGTATGTGATTTTTCAATTATAGTGCGTCATTATATAGTGAATATTAGATCTGTGTATGGAAGCATTGACAGACAGATCAGTATGTTTTAGAGGCCTGACTAGACCTCAGGTCAGACTAGAGGTCATACTAGAGAGGGCATTTAGTAGAATAGTGGGACATTTAGTAGCATGTTTACATGCACACCAATAGGCTGATCTTAACAATTAAGATTAAAATGTGGTTCACCTGTGGCCTATTAAGAAAAGGAGAATTAGTCTCAGCACTGGATAACTTTCAGTAAAAGTACATGGTAGTAAATACCATAGGAATAATATGACAAAAGTTTAAAAAAGGAAGGAAATGACTACAGAGGCAACTGATTTCAATCCATTTTAATAATCAAATTTATTATTTGAATGATTTTCATGATCAAAGGAAGAATAACGATTAAACTGTGTGCATGTAAGCAAGGCATGAAATTAAGCTCAACAGCTTGCCTGAGGTGAGTGAGCTTGGGAGTGGGCGAGTCCAGAAGCAGTCATACACAGAATAGGTAGCTCTGTAGCTAACTGACAGATTGTGTGTGTGTGTGTGTGTGTGTGCATAAGCAAGCGGTAGACAGGGTGAGGAAGAGCCAGACACAGATAGAATGTGTGAGTTTTTATTATTATTTTAGAGCGCAACAGGCAGATACAGGTGCATTTGTTTGTGTGTGTGTACACTTGTGCCTATACATGTGTGTGTGTACATGTATTTCACCACATATAAACTCACCCTTGTAGCTGGTGATCATGTCACAAATCTCCTTGAAGATGTGTGCCAGACGAGCAGTGCGTGTGACCTCTGTGTTTTCCTCTGCGGCAGCAAGTCTCCGTGTGCGCACCGACCGTGACGTCTGCAGCGCCGAGAACTGCGTCAGGAACACATCTGAAATACAGAACACAGGTGTTATGCATCAATAGGTATTTTTTCACTTTAGGTTTATCCATTTGCTAATTACTTACATTCAACTCACATGCTGGGCATATTGTTTACAGCTACATGGGGAAAATATATTCACATTCACTCACATTCACTTTGTATATTTCCTGGTTCCCATAGATGGTATGTTTATCAAGCTCATGTTCTTATTTCTTATTATTTTGCAGTCTTTAACTTGTATACATACACACCTGACTTGATGTTGCCGTCGTCCCGGATGACCCCTCCCCAGCGTGCGTAGATGGACAGACTGCTGGCATCCCTCTCTCTCTCCCCCTCTCTCTTCAGCAACTCCTGTTTCTCCCTCATTTTCTCCCAGTTCCTCAGGAGAAACACTCGGTGCTTCAGCACAAAGTTCCTGATGATCAAGGGAGAGAGGACAGGAGTGAGTAAAGATGCTCGCCCAAATGTCTGTGTAATGACAGCATGTGTACACAGTTATGAAGCTAAGCCCTTGATCACACTTGAAGGAGTATATCAGTGTCATTTAGAGCTACAGCCCATTTACTTCTGACTACGTCTAGTTTAGGGCCATCTGCACTAATGCTTCTGTGATCGCCACCTTAATGTTAAGAAAGGAAAGACAGACAGTTTCAGTTAAGTGTTGCATGTGTGTGTGTGTATGTGTGTGTGTGTGCATTTATACCTTTCTCTGTTGGACATGGGCTTCATGAGGTGAGGGTAAAACTTGTTGCTGTCACTCGACTCCTCTTCCTGAAGACAGAGGAGTTAATGAGTTAATGCGTTAACAGACCCTGTCTCCATCTAAACATATCACAGCATTTATGAATTCACATGCTATTCTTGTGGCCTTGTACAGTTCAATCAGACTTTGTCAACGTGGGACAACATTTTGCTCAAAGAACCAAGATGTGATGTCATGCTGAGCCAATTAACTGACAATGTATGAGACTGGCTTTGTCAACTTGATATTTGTCAACTTGAAATTGACATCAAAGATTTAAAAAGTTGACTATTTCTGATCCCAGGGGAAGGTATGTGATAGCGACGGGCAACCTATATGGCACACGGGTGGCACTAGCTTATGTATACGGGCCAAACTGGGATGACCCACTTTTCTTCTCGAGTTTCATAGCAGCCCTTCCAGACCTCAGTGACTACCAACTGATATTGGGGGGAGATTTTAACTGTGTATTAAACCCATATTTGGACAGATCAAACCCAAGACCTAATAGTAAGATCTCAAAGGCAGGTGCTGTTATTCATGCATTCATGGAATCCTACACTCTTTTTGATCCCTGGAGAAGAAACAACCCAACTACTTAACAGTACTTTTATTTCCCCCCAGTGCATCACTCCTACTCTAGGATTGGCTTTTTTCTTCTGGATAGCAGGGTCCTTCCTATGGTTAAGGGATGCCAGTATAATAGTGTTGTCATCTGACCACAGTCCTGTACAGTTAGATATAGGCTTCCTAGACTGCCCCAGACCCCGACGCACCTGGCGGTTTGACTCTGTTACTATCCAGGGACTCCTTTAAAAAATTTCGCTCTCAGCAGATAGATATCTTTATGGAACTCAACAGCAATCTGGACATGCCACTAACCACTGTCTGGGAGACTCTTAAAGCCTACCTTAGAGGCCAGATAATTTCATGCACACCACATGAGAGAAAGAAACATAAACAGCGTCCGATAGAACTGTCCCATAGTATAGCAGAAGTGGACCATTCATATGCTAACTCCCTGACACCTGAGCTTCATAAGAAAAAACTATTGTTAAAAACAGAATTCGACAATCTCTCCATTAAAGAAACAGAACAATTATTCTTCAAATCAAAACAAACATTTTATGAACATGGAGAGAAAGCTGGAAAACTCCTATCCCATCAGATTAGACAGTCCGCAGCCATTAACACAATCCCTGAAATCTGTACAACAACGGGGGCAAAAACCACCAACCCTGAAACTATCAATAACCAGTTCAAACAATTCTATACTGCTCTTTATAGTTCAGAACCGCCCAACGACTCGTCGCACATCCTTACTTTCTTAGACAGCTTGATCACTCCGAAAATTACCCCTGAGGACCGATCACAGATAGACAGAGCGATATCAACGGATGAAGTGATACAAGCAATTAAGTCTATACAGGGCAACAAAGCAACGGGTCCAGATGGTTTCTCAATACATGTACTCAATATATGTACTGTCAATGTACTGTACTCACCACACTCCGTAGAGCAGACAGAAGACTTTCCATTTAAACTTGAACGCAATACATTCAAGATTACAAGATTACACAAAACTACACAAAAAAACAAGATTACACAAAACTACCAATTTCATTAGCAGGCTGCATTAATATAGTTAAAATGACAGTCTTACCTAGATTTCTCTATCTTTCTCAAATGATTCCCATATTCATACCCAAGGTCCCCAAAAGGACAGGGGGATTGGGTTTGCCTAACTTCATCTGCTACTACTGGGCTGCGAATACTGTAAAACTTTTACATTGGGCATCTACATATAAGAACAAACAGGGCCCAGTCTGGGTCCACATGGAACTCTTATCCAATCCTTTACCGATACTCACTTCTCCACAACCACATAACCGTAACACACAATTAACAGATCCCATTTTTTTAGGTACCTCCAAATCCCTAGTTTTGCCAAAACAGTGTTTCCCTCGTTTCCCCACCTACCACCCAGGAACCAATTAGACTTTATCCTGGAGCTTGATCCCTTTGAGAAGAAACGTGTCTCTACAATCTACACACTGATACAGGAATTAAAAGAGATATCCTGGGATAAAACAAAAACTACATGGGAGAGGGATTTGAGAGTGGAGCTCTCTGAGGATGCTTGGCGGGACAGTTTAACTCATATACACACCTCTTCACTGTGTATACGACACAGCATAATTCAATTTAAGGTACTTCACCATCTCCATTACTCGAGGGATAAACTTGCCAGACTCTTTTCCAGCACAGACCCTGGCTGTCCAAGGTGCAACCACAGTCCAGCCTCGGTAGGACACATGTTCTGGGCGTGTCACTCTCTCAACAGCTACTGGGGACAAATATTCAAGGTTTTCACGCATCTGTAAAAAAACCATAACCCCTGATCTCCACACAGCCATCTTTGGTAAACCACCCCCAAATTGCAAGGTCACAGCTCTGCAGACAAATGCTCTAGCGTTTGCTTCACTGGTAGCTTGCAGACTTATTCTTTTTAACTGGAAGTCAAATAAAGCCCCATCATTCCTACAGTGGTTAAGGGAGGTGCTTTCTTTTCTGCCTCTAGAAAAGCTCAGATATAAAGTATGTAAAGCCCGCAAAAACTTCGCTTTAACCTGGAGTCCTTTCATAGACTTTATCGAAGACTTTCCCTTTCGATGAAGGTACTGTTTACCTGGTTGTAACCACAGTATTTGCACAGATGTATGTGTATACTGTTATACTGTATTCAAAAACAT
>OOFE01013411.1:6770-24255 GCA_900323365.1 Monocentris japonica
TGTGTGTGTGTGTGTGTGTGTGTGTGTGTGTGCGTGTGTGTGTGTGTGTGTGTGTGTGTGTGTGTGTGATTTTCTTTTACTTGTGACATTTGGTGAAAAAAATTTAAAACACACAAGATATGCTATACATGCATTACAATTAACATGTAATACACAGATCCATACACACACAGCAAGAATTAAGCCAAAATGATTCAGTAAAGAAAATGATAATCTTTGCTAGGCAAATTCAAATAAAATTTCTTAACAAAGAGAGCTGGGTAATGACCACTACTTAGAGGATTAATGCTGTCTTTAGCATGGTGCTGACACAGTTATGTTGTGTCCAAAAAGATTAACCTTCATTATAGCTCATTAGCTTGCATTTAGTGCCAGCAGTGTCTATCAACACAGCCACCTGATGGCAACCAGGGATCTCTCCTCGTCTGCTAGATTAACTGATACAGCTGATGTGGCGTCTCGTTTATTACCCACGTGATCGGCTATGCAGCCTGGACCATGTCTGCTTTCCTTCATTTGGGACCAAGCAGAGTAATGTGGCAGACACTGTGCCTTCATGAAAGTCTCATAAGACCTCAGTCAGAATGCATCTGCCTGTCTGTTCATTTGCACTCCATCACCTCAGAATGAAAGCACATAAACTGGGAAAGAAATAGCGCCTGAAACAAGTGTTTAAAATGATGGCTGCTCTTATACACTCTACTCGAGCGTACCCAAGGGTAAAATTAGACATGGGGAAAATGACCTTAAAGTGGCGTCTAGCTTCATGGCAGCATAGCGGGGATGCACTTGTGAGGCGATAGAGGTAAACTCAGGGGGGTTAACTTTTGAAGGATTGGAGTCATGTAAAAGCTGCCAGAATAACTTTTTCCTCTCCATCTCATCACGGAGCGAGACTTGTATTACTGTATCGCAACCAGACTACCATAAAGTCCTTGCTGTTTTATTCACAAGGACCATGGTTAATGTTTCAGTCATTGAGTCACATATCGTTTCTTTTCGCCAAGAGTAGCTGAGATTTCAGTGGGAGAGAGAGCCCAGGAATACCAGAAACAAAGAAGCATGGATGATCTCATATCACTCTCATCTATAAATGTTTGTGAGGAAAATGAAATGGCCTGGCCAAGAATTGTATTGTCTATAAAAACAGGCGCTGAAGAATGCAACTGACATGATATGAGGCTCTGAACGAGGTCTGGCTTCAATGCTCTTTTTTTTGGTTAGTGGGGAGTCCAATGGATGGCCTCTTTTCTCTTGTTAATTCTACCTGGATTTTCTACTATGGATACACAGGCTCAGTTTTCAGAGATATTAGCACTGGTGCAGTGGGACTACTCATTTAAATGACTTTGAAATGCCTGATGTGATTTCCCCCTCTTTCCCCGACTTCTTTTCACCACATGCTCTCAAGGAGAGGAACGGGATCAGAGATTCCACCCTGTCAAGTGGGATTTGAATAAATGGTCCTCTTTAAAGACGATTTTTCCTCATTTGTCTCCAGTAAAAAGGTTCATTTGTTTGGTAATTTGCAACAGGGTGAACAGGTTGAAGGGGCCATGGATGAAGGAAAACATGGGACAGTGGATCTGGAGGTTTAATTCAGGTGAGCATGAGGCTTGTTGTGAGGTAATGGAGCAAAAATGATGTTGGGCTACTTAGGATATGCTGTATGGACAGAGTGTGGCATGACCTTCCATTAATGGGTGGTGGTTAATAGGTAGAAAGAGATTTGTAGAGCACACATGGATTACACATTTTCATAGATATTCATCAATGCACCGTGGCTGACTGAACACTGAGTTTATGCATCAGTCAGTGAATGATCAAATTAAGTGAATTCAGTAATGTTTAGCAAGAGGATAATGAAATGCTTTGAGATTGTGTGTGAACTCTGTCACACTGCAACCTGCAGCAGTGGATAAGCATGTGCGGTGCATCTTTGAGGGTTTAGGGAGGTATGGCTGCGGGATGCCTTCAGAGAGACCCAGGCTTAGTTGGCATGCTCACTGACACATTGCTGTTATTCAGCCAGATTAGTGTTACACCATCTTCTTACTTACCATATCCAGCCATAATCACCAGCTGTCAGAGCCGTCATATAGTTGGGGATCAGTCTGTAGACAGGTCACTATATGAACTGGAGCAGAGCTAGCAGGGCCAAAACACTTATTAAATCCCTCTTTAATTATCTGAGTGTCCTCGAGAAGTGGCGCAACCCATCCGGTACTTCTGACATGTTGACATAAGTATGCCTGATGACAGCATGCATGTGTGAGTCCAAAGTGGCTCTGCGGATGCTGATGGTGGAAGATGAACAGAGAGCTGAGTACTCACAAACTGTTGCCTAGATTACAGGGAAGTTAGCTGAATAGCTTTCTACTGCAAGGAGCTTGTTTATCAGCAAGCAGAATGGAAGGACTCACACATGGTGTCTTGTCAAATTGTTTTTACACTAAAATGTTCTGTGAATGTGTGTGAGAAGGCACACTCTTTGTTTCATTGTTATCACAATATCTCTACTCATAAAGTCCACGCAATTTATATTTGTGTATATATATAAAGTTATATATATATATAAAGTAGAGTCTGTATCATAAGAACAGTATGTCCTGATGTTTTTATGCACATGGACCTGGAATGAGGCCTGGCATTGTGCTTTGAGCATATCTAGAAATAGTTTTTAGGACATGTTCCAGTGACCACACAGAAGTGTTTTACTGGAGACAATTCAATTCTCTATTCTAAGGTAATCTATTACTCTGGCTCAGGAAATGAAGTGTATGGATCACAGCTCTTTCGTACCGTGGCTGGATGGAGACAACAATATGGAAAATTCGGCAAGTGTTTACTTTTTTTTTTATTGGGTCTACAGAAAGTAATTCTACTGACTGGTAAACTGGGGATTTGTGGCTAATGTCTCCAAATCCTGAATTTTCCAAGTGACTTCTACTATTGCTACAACTGACCTTTGGCTAGACTTCCTTTCTCTTCTTGGGTAGCAAAATCTGCCATGCCCTACATAGACTAATAAACAGACACATTTTGTTAGCATCAAAGTCAGCATACCAAAAGATTAGTGGTAGAAAAATAAAAATAATTGAAAATATAAATATGGTGGGATCAGTATACAGAAAGGCTGACAGCAGCGCAGGCCTGAGTGTGAAATCCTGTTTTCTCTCAGAAGACACTTCGTTTAAAGCAGGGTGTCCAAGGAAGCCTTGTGTAGCTTAATCCTCACTGAGAGAGTGCAGAAAAACAAAAATGGCAGAATTCCATAAGATTGTCTATATAAATTGATATATTATGCAATAATATTAGCAATCATTTTGTGCAAAAGGGCACGGATGGTGTTTGAAGGTCATCAGAGTGATGGGCTTGAGCAAATTGTTTTGTTTAATGGACTTGTGTGGGAATTCTGCATGTATTTTATTTGTTAAACCATCTCTGCCAGCCCTATAGAGCAGTAGTCTGTTGGCATGCAAGGTGCACTGTATTCAGCAGAGGAACCGATGAACACACAGATTACCAGCTGGGTATGATTGAATAACCTATTAAATGTGGGCAGTGACCTCTTAAGCCAGCACAACGCTCTTAATGTTTCATTAATCTCACAGCTACTTTTAAAACAATAATTTCCTCTAATTTTTTCCTCCTTGCTGGGCACATTCCTGTCATTGCCATCGGGCTAAAGAAGAGAACGCCATTTGCCTTTTGATTTATTGGTTCGCTCTGTTTTGTTTCTCCGTTCATAAATTAAATCTATTAGAACAAATGTCAAACACTTTGGTAGCTACTAATGTCACTGCAAAATGCTTGAGGATAGAGAAAGAAGAGAGAAGAGGGAGCTGAGGGGACCTAGAGATGATTAACCTCAACTTGCCTGTGGGCAATCTAAAGGGCTGCTGGAGATGAGAATAAAGGCGGTAAGAGATTATTTGTGAAATGTAGTGAGGTGAGTATAATAAAACTATTACTGGGGCCTCTGGTGTTTACTTTTCCCTGATAAGGGGCCCATTTCACTGACTCAATGTAGATTTCACATGACTGCATGTTACATAATTAATGACGGAAAAGGTAAACATGTAAACATAAATAAGACAAAGACTCTTCCAGTGCTTCCAACGCTATGATAAGAGATATCATTCAAGTAATGTGCTCTCTGTGCTCAGAAAGAGGATGAAAGGCTGAGATTAGAGAATTGCAAGTTCAAAGGAAGGACATGACGTATTCTAAGAAGAGCAGGAAAAACTTCTTACGCTTTCTGCATTTATCAGATGCATGGCGAGTATTGATCTCTAGTAAGAATTTAAAGGGTATTAATTTGGCCTGGCACCCTGGGCATTCTTAAAAACAAAAAAAGTGACTTGCTTAGACAAATCAACTATGAAAATCAATTTCCACTTGAGCATTTGCCAATCTGTCCTATTCATTCTCACTGGAAATTTCCTGGAAAATGTAAAAAACTGTATCAACATAATCATCACTTTTTCTTATCCAGAGTGACAATAAAATAAGCTTTGTATTCTATTCAAATTCCAGATCTCCAACAGTACAAGCAGCTGAGGGTAAGAGGCACCGCGCCCTGATAATATTTCTGTGACCCTAGAATGATCCTGTCACAGAAAAAGAAAAAGCGCTAGAACTAAGAGTTTTTAAAATGTAAGAGCATATTACAGCGAGGAATGAGGAATGGCAGAGGAGATTAGATTTGGTGACCAGCAGAACTTGAATACATTTGCTAAATATGGAATACTAGCTGTAAAGTAAGGATGCTGAGAGGAACAATAAAATCACCAGGACACCTGTACTCAGTACCATTATGTATGATTGTATTACAGCTAAATATTGGAATAACAGTGAAACTATGTGGTTGGATTCGTAAATCCTTCATGAGACCCTGGACAATGTTAAGAAAACCATGGTGTTCCAGTTAATAAATGGCTTGGGACAGTCTCAAGAACAGTAACAATGAAGTAAAAATGTCCACATAGAATCTGAGCCTGCAAAACACCTCGTTAAATTATGACTTGATGAATTAGCCTGCTTATGTTACACCATAATAATGTGTAATATCTGTAGTATCCCAGTGTTAGAGTTGGAATGTATTGCCTGTGGCATTCCTCGAGGTCACAGTAAACAGGAGAGAGCATATTATTCAGGTGAGAATAGGTTGCATGCACATGATACTTCACTCTTAGTGTGACTGTGGAAATATTGCGATAAAGACATTTTTCAACACAACACAGATTTCACACGTTGAGTTGCTGAGGGTTGCACCTGTCCTCTAATCTCAGCAAGAAATTGTGTCAAAAAACCTACAAGCAAACCCCAACATTTCTGGTAAGTTGTGGCCTGGGCATACCACAAAAAAAACATGATTGTACTTTGATTAACAGCAAGGAAATGCTCACATGGAGACATTCCATAGTGAGGGGGCTACTGACAAACTCTATACAGTAAATGGAGAGGGTGAAATTGCATGGAAGTAAGGAATATAGTTGCATTAATGTGTGCATGTAAATGTTAGTCACTGTGACATGCAGCTGACTACATGCAGACTCCCCAACCCAGCCTCCTCTTTCAGATCAGATGTGTTACAGCATCATGGGCCTGTGTATCCCTCTGTGGTTTCCTGAACCAGGGGGAGGATTCAATTTGCTGCAGTATGATCTAATCTGAGTCCTGCTGGATGATAAGCTCTGCTGGTGCCTCTGGCTTACCACGGTTTCCAGAGGTAAGGGAAATAAAGCATAGCAATAAGTAAGTTGCCTCGATCGATGTCACTCGATGGCTGATAGGCTCTGCTGTGCGACGAGAATCCACTGATCTACAGCATGATCTAGAGCTGACCTTGGGCCAGAGATGGCTAACATAACACTCTGTTTCAAAGTTCACCTCTTGGGATCACTTTGTTGTCCACCTATGCACTCGTACTGTATGCATGTACTGTACAGCCTTAGCTCTTGGTTGAGAGTTGGGCTAAATTAACTTTCACAGAGAGAACTTGTCTGCATTTGGCCTTCACTATTCAGCCCAGAGAATGAACTGATTCTTCACTTATTAATTTAAAAATTATTATTATTGGCGTCATGGAAAGAAGTTGGTCCAACAGTAACATGAGGAAGTAGTCCTCTATCAATGACAGTGGATCCAGTTCTTTATGCGTGGCAACGCTGTCGGAGGGACAGTGCTTGGCAGAGCGTGTGAATCGCTCTGAATGTAGATATTAATCAGGATACGGTGTTAGACAGCTGCCACCCTGGGAGCCCACAGCTCTGGTGTCAAATCCCCTTCAATGATCACAGAAGGAGAGGGATACTCTGCTCAGGGAGTGTGCGTCTCTGAGCATCACACAGTTTGCTACTGATGTTTTGGCAGATGCCCTTGTCAGAGAATACGGTAATGCAAACTGCTTAGGGTGATTCAGTACGCAGACCAGTCTCCTGTGTATGCTATTTGAGAGAGGAGGCAAATGTACATTGGAACTACCTATTGTGAAGGTGCCCAATGGGGATATCACTGTAACGTGCAATGTAAGAGCCAGAGGTTTAGGGAGAGAGTAACTGTGTTAAAACCCAGTCTTGCTAGTAGCGGGCCAGAAGAACAGGTTGGTAGTCTATGCTGTGGGGCAGACATTAATTTAGCAGAGGCTTTATTACCACATATTGATCGATAGCACATACAGATGGAGTAGGGGGCCTTGAGTCTGGACTTAATTGTTCTCCTTGTTTTCCATCCCTGCAGAATGCATTTGAAAATCCTTTTATTCCTAGGCAAGCACCAGGATTATACTTAATTGCCTTCCAAGTGTAGCAAGGTAAGAAATTAGAAGTTTGGCTGTATTGCTGGGAACAAGTATACTTGAGAATTACAATCCCAATTTGTCAGAACAATGTTAATGTTAACAGTCCATATTAACATTCAAAAAAACACCAGCCCGACTTTATTTGTTGGGGGTATTGCAAATTGACCACAGTTCTGGAACATACAATTAAAACTACGGACAAGAAGAATTTGTGTGTATTTGTATTACGGAGAGAGATGTATGATATGTGGAATAATCATAGCTACCTAGAGATGTCATGCGGAATCAGCTGTCATAAACAATGGCGTATGTGAAACAACAGGACAAACTCCCACTGCTTGCTGTAGAATTTAATTAACCACAGTGGGGACCCTCCATGCACTCAAAGCAGAGTGTTAAAAAAAATTAGCCTTCAAAACACTCCTCTCTGGGTTTATGCTTCTTGATATCATTTGTTGGAGTCATGTGGGGTCTGATAATTACAACTGTGTTGCCTTCTCTTCCTGACTACTCCCCTGTTTGTGTATTAACAAATGTGATGAGCTGATGAAGACAAATAGGCGCACAATAGAAACACAAACAGTAAGGACCAATTAGACAAATACGGCTACTTTGACATATAACACATCTAAATCAGATTGTTTTAGTTTTAGTTGCACGAACATTTCTCAGTAGCAGAGCTGCTCTGGAAGCAGAGATTATCTTACTGAATGATCCAAACCTCAATGGGCGGAGCCAAAGAACCAGTTTTTTTCTGACTAAGTAAGGTTAGACTGAAAAAGGCAAGGGGAAAGAGAGGGGCAGCTATTATGAAGCCTAGTGCTCTTGTTACTAAATAAAAAAATGTAATCTAGCTATATTAAATTATTTACCTTCCCAGTTCAAACTACCCATACTAGTCTATAGCTATCTAGATAACCTGCCCATCTTCCAAGAACATGAATGTCATGGTTATGAATGAATGGAAAAAAAAAGTCATTGCTATTTACAGTTTTATTTATATTTTAGCTAGCAGTTAGCTAACTTGCCCTCCAAAAAGCTGTGGTTCTTTGGCTTCGGCCCTTGAGGTTTACCTCAACCAATGAGATTATTTCTGCCTCCAGAGCAGCTCTGCCTCTGACAAATGCTTGTATAACTAAAACTCCAATCTGCACATCTAAATGCTTTGTGTTCGCCTGTAGTATCCGATGCTTTGGTGGGGGTGGACTGTGACATACAGAGAAACACTGAAACACCCAGAGAGAAGTAGAATAAAAAGAGATGACTAACCTAACCCACCTGAGCTTGGCTCACAGGGATCAATGTCCTCGTCATCGCTTGGACACTCAGCTGATGCCACCAGCAGGTCATCTGTTGTCTGAGAAGAGAGAGACATACAGTAGAGAGGTGAGGGCATGGAACATTTTAACTGCATCAGTGGGGTAAGATATTGTCCCCACTCTAAACTATACCAGTAACGGTGTATCCAGAGGGTTAGATTAAGGAGAGAGGTGCAGATGAGAAGTGAATCCAGACAGCTACACTGTTTAGCCGCTGGATTTATCTGTCAACACAGTCACGCTGCCTGGCGTGGTAGCAGCTGCTGCACTGCTTTCCAGGCAACACTATCCTTACAAAAATGAGATTTGATTATTGAGGAACAGTTGAGGCTAAAGTTCACAGCACAATTGTCAACTCTCATGCTCGTTCTGTGCTTACATACCCTCTAAGGGATTAAGAGCCATTGCAAAACACCTCTGACATTTAGAGGACAAAGAGCCATGAAAGCTTTAAAATAGAGATTGGAAAACAAAGAGCAAAGTAGCAGAGGTTCAGATCAATATTATTGTCTCAGTTCTTTCAGTTTGATCCAGTTCCTTGTTTGCAAAGTAAGAATCTAAAATAAACCATGCTACAGTAGATATAGAGGTGCATTATTATTCTGCTGCCACATCTACTCTAATACCAAATCCATTCTAGACCGTTTTCCATGCACTTCCTCACCTGCCACATACAATGCCTTGTACCCTCTTGGAAAATGGGAAAGGGCAAACAAAGGACCAGAAAAAAGCACAGTGTAAAACATTATACTGCAGTGTTCTTTTATAGTCTTGCTTCAGGCCATTTGATCAGCTCTGCGTTAAAGGTCATTTCATTTAAGCATGGCAGCCTCTTCAGGGCTGGGGTGGCTTTTCTGTTATGGAGCACTGCTAAGCAGAATAACCTGCTGCCGCACATTTAGCCTTGCACCGCTGCTTATCCTTCTTCTACTAACTTTTTTATGTGCACAAACACAGACTTCACAGTATTTAATGCACATTAAATGTTTATACACTGCTTAGAAATTCAAATCACTATGGGACATGCACATTCTTGACAAAAGATGAAGGAATAAGAAAACATCTCCAAAAAATGAAGATGAACTTAGGGTTTTATTCAATTCATGCCATTATTTCATTGATGTTGACCCTGCATCCAAACACATCTGCAAGTTGGATTAGTATTGACTCATCTTGAGGAAATTAAAGGTGATGTCATATTGCTTAACATCCATTTGCCTGCATGTAATGTGATTTTATTGTCACTGTAACAACATTTCCACATTCTGAACATGAACCCACATCATCTTTATATAATAGACCTGGAGATAATAGATCAACCCCATTAAGGGAGTTGTGGTCGAGGGCTGTTTTTGGTGCATCTGTGCTGGGTGAGGCCTGGGGAAGCCATCCAAATGTAAATTTAATTTGCTGTGCATGAGGCTGATATACAGTGTCGGCCATCCAGATGGCAAAACCACCGGATCCTGGAGTGCCACATCCATCACTTCAGCCATGTGATTTGTTTTTCCTGGCGGGAGATCCTGACACTCTGCACCGACTGGCAGAAGTACGGGAATCAAGGAATCAATACTTCCCTCTCTCTCCTCTCTCCCCTCTTTCTACTCGCCTTGTCTTTCTCCCTCTTTTTCTCTCTCCTCCCTCTCTACCTCTCACGTCCCTCTTTTCTTTTCTCTCCTTTCAACTCTGTCCTGATTTATTTGCAAGCTGAGAGGAGGAAGCAATGTGATGTGGGTGTACTAGATGTAGGTTAACTCCCCAAAGAATAACCTGAGTGGAGGTGTACACCCATTCGTATTTATAAGTCTCCTCATTTAGGTCAGAAAGCTATGAGGCCTTAAACTCCATCACCATAGTGACACCCAATATTGAATTTGGATAGTTGTGAATATCTTTGAAAAGGAATATTTGCTTTCACAATTAAAGATCTAGACTTAAAATCCAGACCAGTCAGTTAATTCTCAGCGTTGATGATGTCGACAGCTGGACATGAGATTTCACTGTGATTTCAAGCTGCAGATGATTTGTTTACCTTGTAAACACTGGAGAAAATATGAACATGTATGAGTTACAGTGGGATCTAAATGTTGTAAAGAAATGATCTTCAGCAGGCCTGATCCTTCAATAATCTATGGGGATACAGCAATAATTGATATCTCACCAAAAAATCCAGGATTACAGCTTTAACGAGACTTTCAAATAGCTGACAGAGACTCATGGTATAGACTTGCAACCCAATACCAATGAGCTAAAATAATAATTTCATGCCCATTTCACCTTCTGTGGTCAAAGACAATGTATGTAACTATAGCTCAGCTGTGCCCGTAAACCACATCTGAATCCAATCCTTCTTTGATCTATCTTATCAAAATATCAACCCTACGCTACACTTTAAAATTAATCTTCTATGTGGAGTGGAGGTAAGCCTCTGAATCAAGAATAAAATGAATGCACGCTACTGGGCATAGGTCTTCAAGCCAGGATTAGTGTGTAGGTCAACATTTTGATGTGGTCATGACCTGGTTGAATCCCAATAACATTACCAATTCATGGTGTCCTTCTTCAACGCTTGGCTTCTTTTTCAACCGTGACAATTCAATGTGGGGTATGTGAGGGGCTTACCGTGCAATATAACCACTGTAATGAAAACTGTGATAGGTAGCTGCCAGAAAAGGACATTGAAACGCCATAATCTTTTCTAAAGGAGGTATCCTAAATAACATGGGGTATGCATGTGATCATTCTGACATTGGTGTGATTTTGAGTTTCCCAGAAAAATGTTGCTTGGAGAGTTCATTAGCTCAATGCAGGTCGGTTTACTGATGCAAAAAACATCATGTCATCGGCAAAGATACTCTAATAGATAAGCACAGAAGCAAGTTGTACCTGTAGTTCATTTATCGGAGGCATTTCTAAAATGCTGAAAGCAAAGGCTCTGGGCTTGCAAAGCATCATTAATCTAGTGCTATGTCCTAAAGTGCTGAAGCCATAGTGAACCTACAGCACACCTCATTTATCTGACTCTGCTGCAGAGCAGGCAAGAACATGGTCCTACGAGATGTACTGAGAAAAGCTCAACAGCATGATAAGCAGTGTTAAAAAAACTGGCAAGGTATAAGGGAGTATATCATTAGTCACAATGGAGAAAAAGCAGATAGAGAGACAGCTGATTTTACTCTGTAAGATTTTTTTTAATGTTGACACACATCAAAATACTTAAGATGTCGGAGGAGTATGAGCTATTGTAAAATGTGCACGCAGGATCAATTGAGAAGAAAAATTTTAAGAATAAATAGTGTATGTCTATTCTTAAAAGGGAAAATACAGGTATGCGAAGTGAAGATATTGACTGACCTTGGCCCAGGCACTGATTGAACTATCAAGGGTGATGTGGATCTGGAAATTCCAACCTGACTCAGCCAAAGGCGCCCCAGTGCTTTCTTTAGCACTGTCATTCTGGTTTTCGATCTCTGAGGATTGATACTCCTCCTCCCTAATTAGACTTCCAGGCAAACCCATGGTCTGCATGTGCTCTTTACAGCCTTGCTAAGTCAGCAGTCCCATTCTGCTGGACACCAGGTTATCTACAACCCTACAAACAGTTATCTCTACCCCACTGCTGCTCTGCTCCCCAGTGCCTAATGCCACTCTTGTAATAACCATTTGTGGACAATGTGGAGCAAGTGCCTTTACTGTAATGCAGCACAGTTCCATCCTGAACACGTTTTTTCCCTCTTAATCCTAGCCTGACAGAGGGAAGGGGAGGGGAGGACTGCTCTTTGGGGAGGATGCTGTGTGCTGCTGCCCAGATGCTCAAGAGCAAGAGACACCTTCTCTGATAACCTGTCGGCATGTCTCTGCGGAGAGCCATGGGTTTTCACTTTGTTTTCTCTCAGGTCTAATTTGATGAATGCTCTCTGGCACACAACATGTCTCTTTGGAGACGAGCTGAAAGTCAGGAGGACACTAAAGGCATCTGAAGGGTTTATCCAAAGCATGCCTTTGCTGTCCTGGTAATGTATTCCACTGAGAATGCTGGCTGTTAGCTTTTACCTTTCTGTTTTTCTGCTTTTCTACTAAAAATGCCTGTTTTTCTCCAATCTAAGTCCTTGTTTTGCAAAGCTGTGCTTTGGTATATTGCTGATCAATAATGACGATAAAAATTGATGTTTTTTTACGAAATGTCCAGAATCTGTTGCTCACTAAGATATGGTGTCAAGCCTAATACTTTTTCACAATACCAAAAGGGATGAATGATATAAAAAAGTCTGTCTCGATGGATAAATCAAACAGCAAAAGGCTTATCTGTATCATCGTACCACATAAAAACCCCCGGTGTTGTTGTTTTTCTCCAAGCTCTTTCTGCTTTACTTAATGCAGACTTGCCCTGATCTTTCTCTGTCTACTCCTCACCCTCCACTCTCAGGACCCATGTGCTCATACTGCAAACAATCCATTAATGGTACAGACTAACTATTTCTCTATGGATATGGAGGCCTGCCCACCAGAAGAAAAGTTCAGACCTTATTTATACTTTTTTGGTAAAGAGCCTTATGAGGGTCTTTGCTGCACAGGTTTGACATAAATGTTCAGCTTGTTACTATTGTTATCCAAGGCAAAGCTTTAGAAGGAGCAAATCCTTGATATCAGAAATGGACTACTTGTTATAGTCATGCACAAAAGTGTTCTTTTCTCTAACACTGAAACAGAGATTTGAGAAACTTTGAAGGAATTCAACTGAAATCTCAATGGGATTTCAGGATGTAGGACAGACACTAATTCAGCATGAGCATAATGTGGTATTGGAGTCCTGTTGCTAAGGGTTTCAAAGAAAACTAAACAGTCCCCCATCACTATGAAAATACATAGGGTTTTGATCTTGCTATATTTTATATTATATAAATTATCTATAGAAATATTTTCAATTTCAGAAACAAGCAAAAACTATAATATAGCCTTTTATGGTTTTATTTTAACAGGGCATTTACATTAACTGAAAATAAATTTGTTTTTACAATTGCAAGTAGAACTTGTGACATATTTCCGAACACAAAATAGTGAAGCTTGAATCAGATTTAGAAATTAAGTCTAAATGTAGGATAAAGGCATCATATGGGTTGAGGTAAAAAAGGACTCGTCAGATGTGACTGCTTCATGGCAGTAGGTACATGGTATAGTTTCCAAGTTTCTTTTATTTTAAAAATCTCACAATAGTTCCTGTAAGGATCATGTGAGGAACACACTCTAGCATCCACTCTCAGCCAATAGTATGGCTGAAAACTACACTATTTATATCTATCAATAATTGGCAGCAACCCTTGAAGCCAAAGCTGCAAATGGTCCTAAAAGGAGGAATGGTCCTAAGAAGAATCAGCAGGCCTATTCTATATTTGTGTTTCTGTTCTATTATTGTTCTGACCATGTGCCATTATTGCTCATACTGTCATTGATTTACACTGATAGTGTCCTGCTAGTGTCCAGGCCTGCACACACTAATTGGGAGGAGTTTGTTGTCCTAAGCATCACTCTAGCAGCAACACATCATTAGTGTGCCAGTAAGAGAGAGGGAGGCAGTGGGATGGCGCCTGTTAAGACACAGGCTAAAGCATTCCTTCATATCATTGCACTGAGCACAGGTTGATTTGGTCTGTACACCTAAGACTTTTCATACGTTAAAAACTACAATTCAGAAGTGTAGAATAAGGAAAACTGGTCAGTTCTGTCTATGATTCAGTCTCCACTCAATACACACGCTCTCCATCCATGATAGCTATCACACTGCAGCACTGGCTCTTATCAGAATGCCTGATGACTTCCAAGTGTCTAACTTAGCACCATGGAACTAGGTCGATGTTGATGAATAATTTAGTCCCAGATGCTCAATAGATTCCAACTGAATAATGAAGGCGTGTGGGCCTCTAAGACTGTGAGTTCAGCTCAGTGTATTGCCTGGCCCTCGCCCACACTCTTCCCACTGCTGGTCTGCCAAGCTGTCAACATCATGGACTCACAGAGATATGACATGATCACTATCACAGCTCAGCTGTAGAACAAACATTTATGGTTGATTCTCCGAGATATTTAATAATTTAATAAAAGCTCAGCTGGGGGGCTTCGTAGTGACACGACAGATTGCCACTGCCCCTCAGACTAGAATGGTGAGAGAATGGGGTACATTGGCTGCAACAATCCTCAGCACATGGATCAACAAAGCTTCCAAACAGGCCCTGGCAGATAACATCAAATTAGTCAATAAACAAACCAAAAGTAAATGCTATAAAGTAATGAAGACCAGACACTTCATTCCATGTTATTTAAAAAACGTAACATATCAACTGTATGCACATGAAAATGTAAAGAGATTGTTTTACTGCAACAAGAGTTAGATGTGGGATAGAACAGTAAAGTAAAATGCAGGCTCATCCCTGTTACGTCCAGTAGATGCACTAGTTTCAGGCTGGATATGACATAAGGCTGTTTTATCTGCTCAGGGAATAATATGCTGGGTCCCTATCATGTTAACGTTTACCTGATTGTTGGGTCATTTTTTTGAGAAAAGAATAGACGTAGTAAAAATAGAAATTCTTTACAAATTGCTAGTAATATTTCATTAGCATATAAACAATCCTGACTGTTCTGGTTTGAACCACCTCCAGTTCAAAGAACAATAAAACATGAGGTCACATAACAATTTTAACTTTGAAAACAGCTAGCAATTACCCAAAGCTCTCTACATATGAACAGGCTAATGACTGCATAGCTAGTCTGCATTTCAGACTGCCAGGAGACTCAAAGGCAATTAGATTTGAGCAATTGGCATTGCACTTTTCTGTTGCAACTGCATGTGTATACCATAACATAAAACAGGCCATGGTGGACAGCTGTTTTCAGTTGCTAAGTTATGAGACACTGTCCCTTTTGGGAGAAAGGCTTTGCTTTATTTAAAACGAAGCAGCTGTTGCTGCCATTGGACCTCAGGCTGAGTATCAGAGTGTCATTAAAAAAAGAATGGTCTAAGGCTCTCCATGTCTTCCCCTGGTACCCACATGTTCCTGTCCTGCCATTCATCTTCCTTGAGGCTTAAGTCACTGCACTCCAGACACTCTAACAAGCTGCTAGGAGGCAACTTCACACACCTGGTACAACTACAGTATACAGTGTGAAAACATACCAGCATGCATGCACACAGAGACACACACCTCTGCACAGTTGAAAATGACATTTGCAATATACTGCATACTGTGTGTCTAATGGCCATGATAATGCCAACTCTTGATAATGCCATGACAAGACTGTTGCTATCCGCATGAATAATGTAAAAAAATGTTTAACTGCTTACAAGGTCGTGAATATTTCAGTTATTTATATAAACAGTCTGGTGGATCCAATCTGTCCAGAAAAATATGTCTGCAAACGAGCCTTGTACTTCATAATTACTGAGGTGTGTAAAGGTTGTTGGTGCTGTAACAGTTTGCTAATGAATTTCTCATGTTAAGTAAGTAAAGCAAAGTCAATACAGTAAAAAGAACAGATTTAGGTTCAGGACACTTGACACTTAATTTCTTCAACACGTACATGTACGCACATAAAATCACATCAGAAGAAAATAAGAAAAAAAAACATGCTGTATTTCTCCAACTCAATACTCGATACTCAATAGCTGCTTGCTTGTTACTTTTCTCTATTCCTTATTGTTTCACATTCTCAGTTTCTTGAGTGGTTGAGACTATATTTATCTGTATTTGTCATCTTTTCTTTTGCTATAGCCTTCCCTTGAATAAAAAACCCAATCCAAATCCATTATAACTGGAGAGGCATGTGAAAAAGAGTTCATAGGTAGTCAATGAGAGGTCAATTGCTTGCTCAGTGTACAGGGCCAGAAAGGCTGTGATGCCGTATGCAGAGCATATTTTCCACAGATAAAGTAGGAGGCTAAAAGGAAAGGCTCTGTGTGCGTAAGTAATGTTAGGGACAGACAGGGAGATGATGGAGGAGTGTAAAGGTGTACAGTAGAGGTAGATGTGGGTTATGGGTAATTACAGAGCTGCTTCAAAAAGTACAAATGCTTTTGCCCTCGTTAAAAATGCCCGCTCGTGGGGACACAAGCCCGCTGCTGTGTGAGGACTTCTTTTAATGTCGCTGCTTCAAGGCAAAGCTGCGCTACTTTGTAGATGTGCTTCAAGTCCCCCTTAGGACCTGCTCAACTCAACGTGTCTTCCTTTTTTTCAAGCAATCATCCACATGGCCTTAATGTACATTCATCACTAAGCACAGTGTTTGATTTGGCTGAGGCACCGAGTTAACCAATAAAGTTGTCTGATTGAGTAGGAGGAGACACTGGGTCCACATAATCCACATCCCAGTCAACACCTGCATCACACACTGACTCATACAGAACCATGTGTGATCGGTGGCAAAGCAGTCTTCGCAGTTGTCAGTCACACATATGGTGTACCAAGCGTAATGAATGATTTATTGTGAGCTTTCTTATTAAGAGTAGTACTTTATTAGTAGGAACAAATTAATAATGTGTAGGCAATGCAGATGAGTGCCTGAAGCCACTTGGCAGTGCAGATAGTTTTTAGCAGATTACACGGGAGAACGCTGGATGCCTTCTGTTAGCTACATGCTCACCGCTGCTCTGAATAATACATTTTTAATAATATATGGAATTCATAAAACACAAATACCCTCAATCTACCTCCTACTACCCCTTCTCTTGTCTCATTTCATCTCTCTAGTCAATGCATAAACACTATTCCGTCGCAGTATATTACATGGTCTACTTTGTCCCTCCCCCTTATCCTTACCTTCACACTTCTCAGATAAATGAAATCTGTCTGCATTGAAGCATTTTCCCCTCTGGATGCCCCGATATTTTTGCTATCTGAAATCGAATCTGGAGCTCAGAGCGCGTCTGTAGCTTGCGTTGTAGTAATCTGGCCTGAGAGCAGAGAACTGCCCAAGAGCAATATCATACACTAAGGAGAAGCTGGGAAATGAGAAAGGAATAACAATTCCTAGAGAATGGCCTCTGTAATCATGGTGCTCACTATCTAAATTCTAAAAAACACTGGTCATATTGTGGAAATGGTTTGGTTGAAACCAGAAAAAGACTATGTCATTTTTCATGTCCACATTCTTTTCCCTTTAAATCTAAAAATAGACAAATCTAAATGGGTGTTTGTGTGTTTGTTTGTGTGTGTGTGTGTGTGTGGTGTACACGCACATATACATACATGTGATATGTATGTTTTGCTACCATTTGTTATTGTTTGTTTTTATGTGTGTTTCATCATTAATTGCCCTCCTAGTCCAGTATTATTCCACAGTTTTTCTCCCTTTCTGCTAAAATGTTACT
>OOFE01013412.1:3837-20595 GCA_900323365.1 Monocentris japonica
TTGTGAGGTACATTTAGACAGTGTGCTCAGACGCAGAGACAGAAAGTTGGCTGATTTTGTCTCAGCAGCTGGAGAAAGGGTGTAATCAATCACAGCCTTGAACCCAACCACCAGCGAGTGTGTGTGTGTGTGTGTGTGTGCGTGTGTGTGTGTGCATGTGTGTGTGTGTGTGTGAGAGAGAGGGTCACTCACCCTCTTAGGGTCAAAGTCCTCTTTGACTGTGAAGCTCTCAACAACACAGGAGGCAGACAGGCAACGCTCTATGCAGGACAGCAGCACCATCAGCAGAGCCAGCTTGGAGAATCCCATTCTATAATGGACACACACACACACACGCACACACACGCACAAATAAAGAAACTATAATAATATGTTTAAACTACTGTAAGGGTCAGGACCAGAAACAGGCTGTGGACTTATTTCTCCTGGGTTACTAAATAGAAAGAGTACGAATTTGACTTTGTTTCATTCAACAACTGTTTCATTGTGTGGAACACAATTTTGCACGTTTGGGTTCCAAGCTGACACAGTCTAAGAAGCCCTGAACAGATAACAATACCAATACTGCAACAGACAGCGTACAAATGTGTACAAATCAGAGTATTGCGTATTATACCCAATCACACTCATTTAGATTACCCATAGCTTAAGATAAAGATGTTTAGAAGTTACATTATTAGTGCACCATGAACACACTGTAACGCTTTTCACCATGAGATAGAGAAAACAGTAGGACTGTATTTTGAGTGCAGGATAATGTCATGTGGAAGAAACTATATTCACATACTGAAACACAAAGTTATTGACAGTATAGTTCTCATGATCAACAAGTTCTTTGCTTCAATTACAGCTGACATGTCATTGCTTCTAATATCTGACAGTAGATACAGTTGCAGCCATTTACATTGCATTGCAAGAAACAGTAGAAACCACTTCATATGTTTGTCATAACTTAAATTCCAGTGTCTTACCTGTTTGTATTTTTGAGTCAAAGCAGCGATAATGATGAATTTCAAGTGTGCGGTTTTGTACCAGATTGGGTCTCGTGTGTCCGAAACCGCCTTTATATACACACTGCACAGACAAGCTTATGGCTGATTTTCATTGCTTGGAACTAAATAAGGTGCTTAAATCTACAGTTAATCCAGTTGGGTTGAAATCCTTACCGTAATCTGGATTCTATGTTCAAACCCGCCCAAGACTTGTTATAAAAACAATTAGGCCTTTATGTAACTATGGGACTGAAAGTACAATAAAAAGTGCACATGGGCTCATGCATGTACATACACACATAAACTGTCCTTGCACACACATAAACACATGCACACATTCTGTATGTATATAAATGCACACACAGACAGTGAGTGACACACACACACACACACACACACATACACAGTCCACACAGCAGCTAGGCGTCTTTAAATTGTTTAAAATTGAATGAAATACTTGTTGCTGCACCAATAACTGTAATGAACCAACCTGTGGTGGCCACATTATGTTTTTGTGTGAGTCTTAATGAACGTTGTCCCATCAGTGTTGGTGCAGGAAGCTCGTGTAGCACCACTGTTATGGTGTTACTTAATGCTTAGACAATAGAGAATGGATTGGGAAAGACAGCAAAAAATGGATGGTGGGGGGTGCAGCCATGGAGAGTTTCTGAGACTGGGGGTATATTTTCTAGTTCAGAAGTGACAGCACTTATTAAGTAAAAAAATAAATAAATACAACCCAAACAAACTTTCTGTGGAACTACAAAATGCATCTCCCATTTATTGTCAATGCAGCTCATCAGACTTCACTGGTGACTTCACTATCAGCCTTAGTTCCCAAGTTTCTGGCTTGGGGAGAAAGGTGATATCATTTACACATACTGATTGGACTGCCCTCGACAATAGAGATAATATATATCAATTCTTAAGATGAGTGGTGTTTCCCTCAGTGTGAAAGTATGGTATCTGCAGTACAAAACTTATGGGATTAAAGTGGTATGGTGATTTAGGGACGTTAGAGGTTAGAATACCAATAAACACTCAACTATCACAGTGTCAGTTTCACAGAAAGATTAAACCTGCAGAAAACCCTCCAGAAATTAACTATTTATGGTCTGTTTTTGTGCAGCACAGTCATCCGTGTAGACAAAACAAGAGTAGGTGCCAATCAGAAGCGTTTATGGCAAAGTGCCATACTGGTGCAGATGTCACCAAGGCCTAATCCCTGTCTGTGAAACTATCCTTGGAAAGCCTCCAAACCTGTGAAGCAACAACAAGAAAACAAGCTAAGAGGCTATGAGGCCCAAATCTAAAATTAATCTTGCCATGGCATTTCTTGGCCAAACCCCATTCATTATATAATAACGGAATTAGAATTTCAGAGTTTAAACAGGCAAACTTATTTTAGGGTCATTTTTTATTAGTAATAGCTAAAAAACTATAATCAACAGAATTGTACAATCAGTAGGCTACAAGGGGGGGAGGTCTCAGGACCGTAAGTATTATCAGAGCATCTTCCTAAATTTTCTCCCTTTTAGAATAAGCATGTCAGTGATTTTTACTTGTAGCTCAGCCATTTCACAGCGATCAAATTAGAGCTCAAATAAATATTCTCTTTTTTTTTTTTTTTTTAATTCTCTTGCTTGTTCAAAAGTAGTTCTGAAGATGTACACCTCGAATTCACATTCAGGCTTTCCAGATAGTGCCACAACAAATTGATGTCAGTGCATGTGTATAGAGCTATAAGCTTTCCCACGGCCCATGGATGTGTGGTCCTGGTCTAGAGTACTCAACAGAGGCTTGCAAAGGCCTGAAATGAATCCAGGTCGATACCATGGACCTGACTGGTGAGCGGGTGAGCTCCTTCATTTCAGTGCAAACTCTTGATCTACACCCAGTTTGACTTCCAATTCACATGCGTGCACACACACACACACACACACACACACACACACTCTCTCTCTCTCTACTGGCATAATGTCATGTATCATCATCCAAAGGCATCTTCATGTGCAGTAGATATCATTCTTGTGTTGTGCATATTTTTTTGTGCGTGTGTTTTCTTTTGGTTCTCTGTCCCTTGCTCTTTCTCAAGTAAAGAATTAATTCAGCTCTGCAATACTCGTACCACATCAATAGTAAACTGTCTCCTCCATCAGGATACAGACAGACCAGCAAATCAAGACAGCACATCTATTTTTTTCCACTGACTGTCCTGCTAAGTACTATAATCCTACTTGCATGGCTTGAAATGTCCCAAAGACAGAAATAGACATATTATATACCTTTTTATAAATACATTTTAAAATCCTGAGTGCTTTGCTTCGTTGCAAAATGAGGTTATTGTTTGTAAAGACAATTTTACTATCAAAAGTACTGTCAATTAGCCTGCGTCAAGCTGAGTTTTTGTTACCATGCCTACAGATCCGACAAGTAGCCACATACTGCACGTTTGTTCGTTTTGATGTAACGTTACCTTTAGTTTATTTAGTTTAACGTGAAAGTGATATAGACAAAATGACATTGTCACTGCGGTAAGTGGTAGGGACACATTATTTGGCTCGTCAGCTATTGATGGTAGGCTTGGTAGTCTACGTAAAGAATAAGAGTCCAACACCTGTGTCTGTCCATGAAATGAATCAGACAGAAAGACAGAAAGTAGATTGCATTGACTGATTTTGGTGCTGGCACAATTGATTTTATCATAACACGTGTAGCTAAGCTGTTGTGTTGTGCTAGCATAGTTAAAATCATTCAGGGGTGAGAGGTTTCTAGTTTCTATTTCTCATTCATTTTATTGGAGCTCAGGCTGCTACTCTGCTCTCCGCTCGATCCAGCTGATGCGTGGGCATTTAAACTGAGCATCATTTTACAAAGCCAAATCAAGAGTACTACTATTACTTTTGATTGTAAAATTGTCTTTACAAACAATAACCTCATTTTGCTACGAAGCAATGAGTTATGAGTTCTACTTCACCAAATAACTAATGTTTGGCTAGCGAGTTCTCTACCAGTTAGGATGATAACAAAAAGTTGAAAACAGTATAGTATGAGATAATAGTGAAAAATATATTTTTTATTGTTTTTGCAATTTTGCATTGCATTTTGCAAAATGCATTTTTCTAGATCGCAGACAATTAAATACAAGTTAAAAGTAAAAGAAAGATAGTCTATACCGTTGATTTTTAAATAGTTTTTTTTCTGAGATTACAGAATCAGTTTCACTTCCCTGTTGTAAGATGCCAGTAACCCGTCCTCCGTCTGGGATCTCTTCATTCACATACAGCTTTAAAATTCAAAATGAAAATCCCAGTTGGAAAAAGCTGAATGTAAATGAGAGGCAGCAACATGAAAAATAAAATGCTATTAAACTTTTTGGATTTCACCTTCTTTTTGATCTTTTCTTTTTCTCTTTTCTGTTTCAATTTTCCATTTTGACTTTTTATTTTAAGTTTTCTATTTCACTTTGTATATTCAAATTGTCATTTAATCTTCCATTTCTCTTTTCATTTTCAATGTTCCTTTTTCTCTTTTTATTTTAAAATTTTATTTTGGTATGATCATTCCTAGTGCTGCAGTAAAAAACATTTATCGTTAAATGATTACATTTCCATTCTCAGTGAAATAATCCTCCATAATAATCAGACTTCAAGGATAGGTGCCAAACAAGGTGCCAAGAAGTGAGTCTGCTACCATCTTGTGTTGCAAGGCAACATTGCAGCTTCATGATAGTGACGTATGGAACTGAGATTAAATCTTATGGCAAGACTGAATTTCTCATTTGGGTCTTGGGCTGGTAAATTGTAGGGAGCCCTGACTTGACAAAATGTTGTGTGTTTCCAATCTGAGCTCACCAGTTCTTGGGAACATCCAGTTCAGCACAGACAGTGCTTTCCTCTGTGACAATACAACTATATGCACTACCATACGCTGGTAAAGAATTGTTTCCTGGCTCCTAATCCACATGGATGTCTATGAGCGTGTGGTTCCATCTTAAATATTTGCACAGATAGCTTAGCAGACACTGCCTTATGTTGTTGTTATCCACCCATTCAGACACATCAGTTGTATCATTATATCATTATATCATATATCATATATCATCATCCCAGAAGCAGAGGTTTACTTGGTGCAGATGCATACTGTATGGGGGATTATTTCACCCAGAATGAAAATGGAATTGTTCAATAATAAATGCTTTATTTTTTATTGTAGCACTAGAAATGATCATACCAAAATAAAATTTAAACATGAAAATAGAAAAAGGATAAGTGAAAATGGAAAATTGAAATAGAAAATGGAAAAGATTAAAAAGAAAATTGAAAATGAAAAAGTTTTCTCTTCATGTTGCTGCCTCTCATTTCCATTCAGCTTTTTCCCAATTGGCATTTTTATTTTCAATCAGTAGGCAATGAAGAGGCATGACCTTTCAGTCAACCCAAGCAAGGCCGGTCTCAGATGGAGGAGGGGTTAGTGGCACCGTATAATAGGGAGGTCAAACTGAATCAGCTGTCTCAGAAAAAACTTTAAAAAAAATAGTATTGCCAATCTTTCTTTTAATTTTATTTTCAACAATACACAATCTAGAAAAATGCTAAAACTTATAAATCGATAAAATTAAAATAATATTTTTTGCAACATCACTGACAACAGTCATTATTAAAACTGATTATAGATGATAAAGGAATAACTATATCTCAGTGAGTAGTGAATGATAGGGACAGAAAACAAATTTTTCCCTACATGCAATTTCCTGTGTTTTACAATATTTGCCATAACTTGTGGCACCACTAATATTTGAAGATCTTATGATCTTAAGAGAAATATATTTATATTTTATCAATAATTATTGCCAAATTTAAGTTAGTTGGTAGTTGTTTACAGGTCAATGACAAGTTTATTGTGAAAACTCCATCAGTGAGAACATGGGACAGCAAGTGATTGAACAATAACAACAGTCAGCCAATCAACATTGCTTTGATTATTTGATAACTTTGAAAAACATTCAGCATAAATAAAATCGTTAAAGATGTCAATCACAAATACGTTATAGACTTTGGTCCTCATGATATAAAGAGATCAAATATATTAAACAAAGATATGACAATCAAGTCAGAAGTAAATAAATACAATTCAGAATTCAAAACAATATTTGGATCAATCTATTTGTGATTGCAAAAGATTTAGTATGTACACAGTCAATAACAGTCAATAGCACTAGAATAATAAGCAGAAATGTGTATTTTTAAATGTTTATTTTTATGATGGAGTTTAATTGGCCTCCATGTTAAGCTATGTTAAAATAACTAAGAAGAAAGGCCAGCAGACTTTGGCTTACTGTCCCTACACATGCACTATTCACTGGACCCCGAAAAAAGGTAACCCCACAGAGACACAAGATGTTGGTACACGGAGCATGCTGCCCTTACAGTTTACATTCACATCGACAGACATAGTAGTGCATGTTAGTGTGTAGCATCCTGTCTAAGCCATAGTAAGCCAAAATAACTTCCTCAGCCAGAGGTGATTCCTGTTCAGCTCACGTGGATGTTTGAGTTCCTACATGGGAGACACAAGTACACATCAAGTTAGTAACAACGTTCTTATAAAATTGACCAACCAAAATCTCTCTCTTTCTCTCTCTTACTCTCTCTTACTCTCTCTCTGTCTCTCTCTCTCGCCCTGCCGTAATCTATTATTGTGGCAGTAGATTATGTATTTGACCTTTTGTTTAAGGTGGTTATGAAACCTTATTATGGATAGGTCCTCCCTGCTCTGAATGAAAGGATTACTGTTATTTTTATACAGAGTACATAACTCTCTCTCTCTCTCTCTCTCTCTCTCTCTCTCTCTCTCTCTGTTTTTGACAGCATCATTTCACAAATGTCAAATTAGTAGCTAGCTAGCAGCCAGCTACCTCAGTCTTTCAGCATACTATGAATGATGGCCATCTGTCCCCTGTCTCTAACATCTGTCAATGCCAGTTATCGCTGTGAATATATAGAAAATAGACTGAATGTTGTAGATAGGCTGAATGAAAGAGAGAGCAGAGAGGAGAAGAATGGAGAGTTGGGGTGCTGAGATAATCAGCTAGTGTCCTAACTAAATAGGGCTTATGCCTGAGGAGGCCTTGTTTAATAAGAACTTAAAGAGCTTGTAGGTCTGCGTGTGTGAGAAGAGTTGAGAAATAGTGTACTGTAGAAGATAAAGAACAAAATTAAACATATTATGGAAGATAAAGAACAAAATGACAAATTGGAAAAAAGACAACTCATGGGTGTACATCTGCATCCTATCACATTCTGTGGGTGAGAGTCTACCACATCATAAATCAAAACTCTCATATCCTGAGAATTTATTTGTCCTACAGAGGCTACTGCATTTTGATCCCTGGAGGTATATAGGTTATAGTTTGGCTACACAGATGCCTATTGGATCTTACAGCCTTTGTGTGAGGTCTTGCACTTTCATACTGTTTTATAGGTACCTATATTTTCTCAGCTGATCTAAATTAAGTTTCCTATCCATAACAGCTACAGCCTTTTCTGTTATCAGGCAGGACAGACTTAGAACTACTTCTGCCATGTGAAAAAGGTACTGAATATACTAGTGCACGTTGGGGCTGGATCAGTTGGCCCTCATAGTCTTTACTAGATGATCAGCTGATCAGTTTAGCATAGGTAGATCCCTGCTAACCTTCAGCACTGCTGATGACAGAAGGATTGTTTGGATTCAGCCCTCTCTCTCTTCCCCTGCCTCCTCCGCCACAGGGCTCTCCCTCACTCACTAGTCCTCTCATCCCGCTAACAGGGGGATTACCTTTTACCTGCATTTGAATGTGTCCACCCTTGTATTCCCCATTCTGTGTAACAGTCGGATAAGATTTCGTTAGATTTTTAGGAGCTGAACTCGTGGAGGTTATTGGTAGGCTTGTGTGTGTTTGTTTTTTGTTTTTTTTTGCGGGGCAGCTGGAGATAGCTCATTTAGAGCAGTGTTGGCTCAAGCAGGAGCTTCATCCTTGTCCTGAAGACGGAGAAGACAGAAAGTTAGGGAGAAGAGGCGGGAGAAGGAAGCATGGGGGTGACAAAGGAAGATGTAGCGAAGTTCCTGGACGGGAATCGCTCGTTTGCTGAAGGTTACTTTGCCAAGAAGATGAGCCCAAGCTCCATGTCGAAAATGTCAGGAATCCCAGAAAAACAGATTGACTTCAGCACGTTCAATGAGCTCAGTCAGGTAAATGGATTTTTTTGTTGTTGGTTGTCAGTTTAAATAATTATGATTAATAAATCATCAGTTGTAAGGAGTCAGGCAGACAATTGACCAAACTTCTGTACCTCTGAGACCTTATGAACCTATGTAGCATATCCCTCGGCAGACATAGATATTTGGTTTGCCAAAGAATTATTCAGGTCCTAATCCGCTGTACAGCTGCTTGAATTAAAACCCCAATGTTCTTCAATTTTACTAGTGTGATTACTTTTCTCTCCTTTTCAAGATCGAAGAAAGCAAAATCATGTTTGACCTGATCAAAGACATGCAGGAGAGCATCAACATGGAAAAGGTGGTCTTCAAGATCCTGAAGAGAATCGGTGCACTCATTCACGCTGACCGGTGCAGCCTGTTCATGTACCGGCAGCGGAACGGTATCGGAGAGCTCGCCACAAGGCTCTTCAATGTCACCACAAAGTCAGTGCTGGAGGACTGCGTGGTGCCGCCAGACTCCGAGATTGTCTTCCCACTGGACATCGGAATAGTCGGCAACGTGGCCCAGACCAAAAAGACTATTAATGTGAAAAATGTCTCAGAGGTAAGATGACGTTTTAAATGATGGCCTAATGAAAACAAATAGCATTATAGGAGATTTCAGAATGTATATATGTATTATATGGTACTGGCTGACAAGGCTTTTACAACTGTGTTTCCTCATCAATTTATTCAGCTGTGCAGTAAGACACACATTGCCATATTATAGGTTGACAAACCAAAACAATAATTTTGGAAAGGGAGGAAGTGAAAAAATCTCTTTCAGTATTAATATTTCTGAATTATGTCTGTTTATTCAAAATATCATTGATATTAGGTGGTTAAAAATAAATTTTTTCATCCCTGAGTTACATGACAGCAAATACACCAAAGAGGGTGCTGATGCTGTAGGCAGGGAGCCAATTAAAGCCAGGAGCACCAAAGTATCCATAAACACAGTAAAGAGTATCATCAAGGGTGTTATGGCTTTTATACTATGGATACCAACTCATGGGTACTGTCTGAAACGTTTTCTGCAAAGCAGGATGCATACATAAAAAATAAAATAGAATACCTGAAAGATAGCTAACTAGCTCCTTGGTTACCACAACAGCAACAAATAAAGCATGGGTAACCAGCATGATGGGAATACATCTTTGGCCAACCAGATAAATTCTAAAATAAATGACCCATTGTATAGTTAAGCAAGAAGCTACGAGAGGCTGTGCTACATGGTGATTTTAGAGTGATTTTATGAAGTGTCTAAAACCACTTTAGCTGTTCTTAAGTTACTGTAAAGCACTGTGTCGAGTAGCTTACTACTTTTATAACAGAGGCAGAGAGAACACTCAACATTCTATTCAGTTAAAAAAATTTCAATCAAATTTTTAATTGAGAATAGTACATATAATAAAATAGAAACAGAATTATAAGATAATAATAAATATAAGCAACAATAATTAAATAATAACCATCAATAATAAAAGTAATAATTATTAAATGTTTAACCCACTAATCTTAATATGAACTGTTATGTGGTATTTTACAACGGCTTCAAATGTGAGTCAATCAGAACTACTCATTTTAAAATATTCTATCAATAAGGGTCAGTGCATGGAAACACTACTTCATGGTGCACTTGCCCTTTAAGAAGTGTGAAACTGTGATATGCAGAAGAAAGTTAAAGCTGCACAAACGCATCAGATCAGCCTAAATCATGTAATGGAGCTGCAACATCACTCCCTAATTGAAACACAGCAGATTTGCTCTATTTGCCCACATAAACTTCTAGTGTTTGGTATGGTCACTGGCTCGAAATATTTTCAGTGTACAGGAAGAGATGGATCCAAACTCTCTCCTAAAAGGCAGTGAGTGAGTGCTCCATCCAGAGAAAGGTTGGACCAACCTTAGATCTTTTGCCTTTCTCGTCCCTTTGGTATCCTTCGGTATAAAGCACTGGCGTAGCCAGAAATGAGTACATAGGTGGGCCTGGCATGACCGCTACCGATCACATGCATTGAGTTCAAAACCTTTATTAGGACTCGGAAGGACACAAATTTAAGTATGTATGAATACACTAGAATAACAAAAGAAAACAAAAGTTAAGTAAGATAAAGATAAAAAAAACATCCCACAGCTCCTACAGTCTATGCAAGTATATGCAAGATGACATTGCATATGACGTGCTCTAAAATGCACATATGTTATCTAGAAGTCTAGTGTAATATGTCGTCTTACCCAAGAAGGCTGGACACATGAGCCGCCACATCAACATAAACTGCATAGCATTCACAAGCGCACAGTGGAGAGAGACAGCGACCACAGCATCATACAACTATACAGTCCCAAACAAAAGCTAAACCACCAGATATACAGTAATAGGAAAGGTGACACTTCAAAAAAAGTACCTAATCAGCCTTCCTGTGATGATCATAGAACAAGACGCCGGGGCTTGGTATTGAAAACTGAAATTATTTCATTGTAGTCCTTGCGAGGTTTTTTAGTTAAAAATGTAAGCAAATGTGTTTATATAGACAGAATTTCACTTCACATCACAAACTATACTACAATCGCTAGCAGAGTTGTTTTTGGAGTTGTTTTTTTGAGCATGACAGGAACTCATTGGGTGATCTAACTTTGACCGCACGTGGAGTTCATATTTGGAAAAATAATTTAGTATGATTGGGTGGGCCTAGTTGCCAAGTGGGCTGAAGTTCTTTACCTCTCACCGCCATTTGGGGCCACCAACGTGCAAAATTGCCTAGTGCAGCTTTAAGAAACTGTCAATGGCAACGGAAAGTTGGGAGCACTAGCATGTTGCTTCAAGAACATAGCCTTTATTTGTAATTTCATAATTTTAGCAATTTTATAGTATGACAAAAAGTGAGACAGATCGCATTGGAATAAACCAGGGCCATGGCACCCCTCCTGATTTAGTCATTTCTTTTTGGAGAGAATAAACTGTGCACACTGGAAAAAAGTAAGGCAGACAAGGGGCAACTGTCACATGATTTTTACTTGAGAGAGGCTGAAAACAGTTTAGGGCCTTGAACTAAATGTTTACACTGATGTAAAGTCAAGGAGGAGTAAGGTATGTTCTACTCTCAATCCACAGTACCCTAGTGGCCTGTAATATATGGCCCTTTAGAGCAGATACACTATGGGCTGTAAATACCCAATACACGCAATCTGGAAATCATATTTTATGTATTTGCTGATGCAAATTGTAAGTAATTTGTGTAGGGATTATCAATAACTTGCAAGTGCTGTTGTCTTTGTAAAACTCTTCATGCAGTGGGCGACACCAATACTACACGCCAAGGTTGAAAATATAGCGTATATAGTGTTTTTATAGCTATAATTCTTCTCCTTGTCAAACAGAAACAAAATAATTCTGCACACATAGGAAGGCTATATGATAACCATGCATTATCATACATCAGACTGCACAGATGTAAGAATATGATATGATAGACCACGACATGTCCTCATTGAATTGTATTTTTATTAATCACTGTATGCTTAAAAACCCATGGCCAAAATCTGTGTAAGTTGTAGATAAGTTAAAGAAGAGTTAGGAACTTGTACCTATATTTGACTAAGAGATGGTGTAACATAAATCCCCCTGTCAGACATAATCCATTTATTTCTATATCCCATCATGCTCTGCTCTAGCTGTGGATTAGACGCCTCTGGCATTTAGTCAGTGGTCAGCAGGAATCTCAAACATATCACAACTAGTTCCACTATGCACTGCAAAATATATATATAATATGTATATATATAAAACCTTTTATGCACAATGTGACAGTTATAGTTGGGCACATTTTTCTGATACAGAACCTTTATCACCACTATTTTAGATTTAGATGTATCTGACTGTAAAATGACAAATACCTAATGGAAGATTTAATTTAATGCAATTAAATATAAATATATAACACAATTAAATCATTAGCAGTGCAATGTCAACAATATTCTGTGTGTGTGTCTCTGTGTGTACTACATATATTTTAAAAACATGTCTGTCATTTAGAACCAGCACTTCAGCACATTCGTCGATGAACTCACAGAATACCAGACGCGGAACATTCTGGCTACGCCTATCCTCAACGGCAAAGACATGGTGGCGGTGATCATGGCTCTCAATAAGACCACAGGACCATTTTTCACGGCTGAGGATGAAGATGTGAGTCATGGCTTCACAAGGGCTAATACTTAAAGCTCACACACACATACACAGGATAGAGTTGCCTTGCCAAAGAGTTGAAAAAAACTAAGCCAGGGGAAATATCAGCTGGTGGACTTTCAGATATCTTGTTGATTACAGTGACTCCCAAGTGGAGATGGCTTCTATTAGGGGGGTTTAAACAGCGTGAGTGTTGCTGAGTAGCCTTTCCTGAGATCTTGTATACCTACAGTCTGTATTAAAGGTACTCTATGTCCTCCCCCCAGTCTGCCACAGTTGTCTCTTAGTAATACATATTAAATGTGTTGAGAGAGTAGCATAAGTAAGAAATAATAACTAAAGTGTGTCTATACACTGGCAGGTTAATACTTAATAGCTGAAAGGTAAAGTTAGTAAAGCAGTTTGGAGTTTTGGGGTGGAGTATTTATTATCAACAGACATCGTCTTAGCATCAGCTGACATCATACAACCCACTGAGCACTGGATGTCTTTTCGACGTCGTGTCTATGCTTTATCTTCAGCCCAGGATCTTTTTGGCTGAGTAATGTCAAATAATAATTAATAATAAAAAATAATAATTATGTATAAATGTCTCAGCAACCGTAAGCATCATATCGTATCATATATTTTATTTAATCATAAATCTTCCTATAATCAACTGTATTCTCCTTAAAATAGTCCAGGATTATTTTCTGGTCTCATATTGTCTTTTATCTTCTAGCTTTTTTTAAAGTATCTGAAAATTGCCACTTTGAACTTGAAGATCTATCACCTGAGTTACCTCCACAACTGTGAGACACGTAAAGGACAGGTAAACTTGCTGCACTTACTATACTAGCCACCTACCTGCATGTGGTCTGATAGAAGACACTGCCTTGGTGATTTAGAGATTGGGTTTCAATCCTATTCATGCAATATAAATACTGAACTATTTCATTTTTACAATTATGTGTGTTCTCTAACTGCTTGTGCGTGAATGTGTGTGTTTTCTTTCCTAGCTCCTGCTGTGGTCCGCCAACAAGGTATTTGAGGAGCTGACAGACATTGAGCGACAATTCCACAAAGCCTTGTACACAGTCCGAGCCTACCTCAACTGTGACCGCTACTCTGTCGGCTTACTAGACATGACAAAGGAGAAGGTACGGAGTGAGAGTGAGTGTGCGTATTTGTGTGTGTTTGCGTGTGTGTGTGTGTGTATGTGTGCATTAACATACTTATTCTTAATGTGTTCATGCATTTATTGCTATTGTGAGTGCTGATTTTTTTTTCTCTGTATTTTTGTGTCCAGGAGTTCTTTGATATCTGGCCAGTGTTGATGGGAGAGCAGGCACCATACTCTGGCCCTGTAACCCCTGATGGAAGGGTACCCTTTACATTTATCTGCTCATTATCCGCTTGGTACACTCCCCACTAGATGTTGCAGCTTGACTTTTCTATAACTTTTTTCTCTCTTTTTCCTTTTCTTCCCCAGGAGGTAATATTCTACAAAGTGATCGATTATATATTACATGGAAAAGAAGACATCAAAGTAATACCGTAAGTGAATACTTCATTTCAAAGTGTATGAGAAAAATTTATTTCAATTTATATGACAAAAAGTCTCACCAATTACCTCAAATGATTTAATTTGCAGAACCATGCTCAGACATTTTGGGGAAAAAATGGCACACTTACATTTTTTAGGGTGGTAGGGAAGTAGTGTCTCGTTTTTTACAGATATGCAACTCCATTCGAAGTAAAAATGAAGATAGATACAAATCATAACACAAAAACACTAACACATAATAAATACATCAGACGGCATCACACGAATGGCAGGGCAAAGGGTCAGTAGCCCAAGATGACTTTGTACCCAATCTGTGTACTTGCCTGCTTACTTGTCTGCTTGCCCATCTGTCACACAGGAATCCACCTGCAGACCATTGGGCCTTGGCTAGTGGCCTGCCTACCTATGTTGCTGAGAGCGGTTTTGTGAGTCTCTTTTTATCACCCTACTATAAGCTGTTAGTACCAAATTAATATATACATTAATATATTTTCCCTTGATCAACCTGTTACTTTTTTGTTCCTTAGATTTGTAACATCATGAATGTAGCGGCTGAGGACATGTTCGAATTTCAGGTAATAGACTTAAAAAGGCCAAACATTGCTTAAGATATCCATCTAACTTCACCTCCAGGTGTCTCACTTTTAAAGATGAGAAAGGATGAGAAATATTATCTATTTTTGCTTGTTATTCCCATGTTGCAGACTGAGCCACTGGACAACAGTGGTTGGACCATAAAGAATGTTCTCTCGCTGCCAATCGTCAACAAGAAGGAAGAAATAGTCGGCGTGGCCACCTTCTACAACAGAAAAGATGGAAAGCCGTTTGATGAACAGGATGAGCAACTCATGGAGGTATATAAATTAGCCTCTACCTACAGTTAGTAGCTCTAGTACACTATAAAGAGCCTGTCTGGGATCTATTTTCGTGAATCAATGGCGTACAGTGTGAAGCACAGTCAAAGGCACACGGTGTGAGCACACAGCGTGCGACGACTGGTTCTTGGTAATTTCGCGGCACATCTGCAACGCAGTTGGAAAAGGGGCTGGGTTAGGAGGAATACATTACCAGTAGGTGTGGTGAGCCTGGTTTAAATCATGACCAATCACCTCTTTTCCTTCCCCGTAAAAGCAGTGTGCTCTCCACCACGGCACTCCAACAGTCTGGAGTGGCTCCGGCACAAAAGCTTCTCCCAAGATGAAACTGATGTCTTTGTGCTGGAGGTGCAGAATCACCACAAGCGAATGTACAACCAATAACCAATTAGGAAGCCTTTTATGAAGAAAAATGTTTATGGAGATATTGAAATCCCCCACAATGTTGTTCTCCGCGTCACGGCACATACTGACAGCTGACAGCTGACATAGCCACATGAATATAGTTGGAATGAAAAATGTTGTATCTTATTTTTTCCTGCTTGAAGCATTTATGTCAAAGTCAAATTGGCCAACATATCATCCACAAAACAGGTTGCAAAGCTTTTGAATAGGATCTGTTTTTGCACGTATCTCTTGGTAAAGCCATGAAAACAGCATAGAATACACCTGCACTTTACAGCTTTGACGTGGTCCGAGCAGGCAGGCAACGCAAATCTACGTAATGCTTGACATCAAAATTGCACTGCGCTGCTTGATCATGACTGACACACCCCCTACTCTTCCCCTCCTCCCACTTAAGTGCAGTCAAGTTCACGGCAAGTTACGTAACAAAATACCAAACAGACGTAGGAGATAAAATAACCCGGCTACTCCCAACGAAAACACCACCTCGCAAAGCCCCGTCATCTGCCTTGTACCATCACGAAAATAGAGCCCCCTATATCAAAGGCATGCAAAACATATGAAATCAAACATTTACGCTGTGATGGATACCAGTGTAACCTTTGTTCATCATTAGGAAAACCTGATTTTTACATATACCAACAAGGGCTCGGTAAATTACAGGGTAAAAGGGTATAGCCCCAAACATGTATCTATTAAGTACACTGTACTCAACGTTAAAACAACTCACTTTTTATGAAAAAAGTACAAAAAATTGAGATGGGCCATCCTCCGTATTGATACATATTGTGCTGATACTAGTCTTCTGCTGTTGCCTTCCTCTGCCCTCAGGCATTGACCCAGTTCCTGGGCTGGTCAGCTTTGAACACAGATACCTATGACAAGATGAACAAAATGGAGAATCGGAAAGACATTGCGCAGGACATGGTGCTCTATCATGTCAAATGTCGCGACGATGAGATTCAGCATATCCTGGTCAGTACCTACAATGAACCTACTGTAGGTTCTGTAACATTGGCAGTTGATTTGGTGTGGCTTGAGAATGGTAATTCTTCACTTTTGAGGTTGACAAAGAACTTTTCCCATTAAGAATTATTCATTCATCCGTTCATCCATTCATCCATTCATCCATTCATTCATTCAATCATTCAATCATTCAATCATTCAATCATTCAATCAATCATTCATCCATTCAATCATTCAATCAATCATTCATCCATTCATTCATTCAATCATTCAATTATTCAATCATTCAATCATTCATTCATCCATTCATTCATTCAATCATTCAATCAATCATTCATTCATTCATTCATTCATTCATTCATCCATTCATCCATTCATTCATTCATCCATTCATTCATTCAATCATTCAATCATTCATTCATTCAATCAATCATTCATCCATTCATTCATTCAATCATTCAATCATTCAATCAGTCAATCATTCAATCAATCATTCATCCATTCAATCAATCATTCAATCATTCATTCATTCATTCATTTAAT
>OOFE01013413.1:0-15959 GCA_900323365.1 Monocentris japonica
TCCCCCTGCTGGCTGGGAGGTCTGGCGGCAGCAGCGTTCAGTCGGCTGCTCTCGCTGTACAGGAAGCTGTCACCACTCACGGTGCAGCGGCGGTCCAGCGCCCGCCGGGTTTTGGATACCAGGCTCAGCTTAGGGAGGGAGGGAAGAGAGGCGCGGCCATGACTGGCAGATTTTCTGGGTGAGCAGGGTACAGCCGGGGTGCTGAGGCGCCGCATGGGGAAACAAGACCTGGGGGACCTCAGCTCAGCTGACCTTGGAGAGCTGGGGTCAAAGGGCAGGGCGGTGAGGTCGTCCTCTGAAGGGGAGGAGCTGCTTTTAGGAGAGGGCAGCTCCAGCACGTCCCCATCCAGCTCCTCGTACTGCTGCTTGACGGGTTGGGTGCACGGGGATGGCGTCAGAGTCACGGTCACCCGCTCAGCAGGACCTCTACGAGGAGACAGGGAACCTGCCTCCTTGTCCTGCGATGAAAGACTCTTCCTTCTGCGCCAGCACAGGATGCAACCCAGAACCAGACAGTAGCAGAACACAGCCAGACCCACGGCCAGCAGGATCTGCAGGTGAACTAGACAGGCAGAGAACAGACCAGCCGTCATGAGCTAATGTTGCTATCAGTGGCATTGATGACGAACATGAAAAAGTGAGAGAGAGAGAGTGTATCTGTGAGAGAAAGAGAGAGACCGAAAAGGAGAGAATGAGAGAGAGAGAGAGAAGAGGCAGTGACAGCAAGACTAGAAAAGTCTTGCATTTGTTTGGGAGTCTGACTTTGACATTTATTTGCTGTTCTTCAGTGACCCAGGTTGTTGGGAATACAATGTAAAGGACCAGAGAGAGAAAGACAGCTCAAGAAAGAGAGGCAAAAAGAGAGTGACCTTCAGTGAGCCTCAATTCATTGCGCATGATCTAATGACTAGCAGCAATTATCTTGTTGTGTCTGTGCTCTTCATCCTTGATGAGATTAAAGAGGAAATGTCTCAGGGTTGTAATCATTATCGTTCCCTGATATAAATGGTATTGACACAGTTGTTGCTTTGATCCAAAGCAGAGCAGCAGCAAACCGATTGGCTTGGCGTCAAATTTCCTGCCAACCCAATTCTGTGTGTGTTCGTCATGGGTTGAGTTTATCCTCCACTGCATCTCAGAACAGATCTGGTTTATTAGGAGCTAAACATTGGAAAAGCACGGCTCTAAGGGCACTATCTAAAGAGCGTACTTGAATCATCACATCATCACAGAGAGCTTTATCAGATAGTAAATGCACCCTGTGTGAGGTGGACCTTTGCGAGGACCAGCAAGGATGAGATCACGGTCAAAGCTGATGACTGCCTGAGTGCTAATCGCCAGAGCAGATCCATTTCAGTCCCTGCTGAGAGCCCGTCCGGTAACAGGCGGCTTCCTAAACAGCTTCCATTAGGAGATGAAAGTACAGGAGGTTTGAAAAGCAGCAGGTTCTTATTTGAAACTGAAAAGGGCTGATTGGAATGCTCTGACAGTAGTCATAGCACTCCAAATGTTAAGGCAATGACTCAGACTGGCCAGCCAATGGACCTGGGTATGCCTGAGCTGTACTGAATTCTGAATCTGAGATACTGTGTGAATGTCGATAGTGTATCCGTTTTATTACTGTAGCCTGCCTGCTGTAAGACTTCACCTTACCATGAAAGATACAGTAGTAACAACACAGGAAATGCACACGTGTTTCTTTCCTATGACAGAAAGGGTTTGAAACTATTATATTTTACAGACTGCAATGAAATGAAATATATCTATTGAAATGATCTATTTTTCTATCTAAGATTATTCTGCATGCAATTTATCTATCAAATATACACTTGGTGTGCAAAACACAAGTAACACCTCCCCAGCATTGAGTTGCACCCCTTTTTTCACAAGCCATGTCTCAGTTGTCTCAGTGCATTAAAGTCCTTCTTTAACCTGTCTCCCCCTATTTCATCTCCAGCTCCCCTTCATGACTGAAATGGATTTAACAGGTGAAATCAGTACGGGGGTTATGATTCTCGATTTCATGGAAAGAACTGATCCTAGTATTTTGTGAATTTAGTCCTTCCTGGATTATTTCCTCAAGTATTTGCTTTTGCTTCTCACGGAATTTGTTCAGTCCAGAGGAAGAAAAAACTATTTGCACACATTTCGTTACCATAAGAAACTGCAAAGAAACAGACAAAAAAAAACAGCTTTTAATGCAGAAATAAACCAAATGTAAGAACACTTAAGGCTCCTTACCTCCCAGGGTGTACTGCGACATGTTCCAATGCTGTTTCATATGTTTCTTGAATCAATGTGAGCGCTGTTTCTGAGCGCGGTCCATTGCCAGCGCGGGGACCTGCAGCCTTCCAGCCAATCGCAACTTTGGGTGACTAAGCTCTTATTTCAATCGCACTAATTGTGCGTGGGAGGCAGAGAGGATCCATCGCTTTCTCAAAAACATAGAAGCCAGTTCAACCAACCAGCCATTTTATCGATTGTCTGATTTGTAAGGTCTTGTTAAATCAAAAGAGAACAAATTATAGATGGTCCGAGTCCTGCGGGACAAAGCCTATACTGTGATATATGTGCTTATGTTTCAGAAGATTTTTCCAATTTGTAATAAAAAAAATGCGTGTTGCTACTGGTGTATCATCCCAACAGGTGCTCATGTCCAGGGTTAGACCGATATATTGGTTTGCTTCAATATAGGGCCAGATATTGACCTTTAATCAACAATTCAGTCAGTCAGTGTCATCCATATTCAATATGATGGATATGATACAGTTTGATTGATTGTATGTTACTTATATAATTGATCAATACTACTCTGGTTGCCTATGGGAAACCCCTTAACCTGAATTCATTCTACTGCAATATTTCAATCCAAAGAATATCACTATGAGCTTTCAAATACCCATATAGGTCAAATCCAACTTATTTCCATGGCTGGATCACCAGCCGGTTCACATGTAGATAAAGTTGTAATTTAATTGTAAATCTGTGCATCAATAGCCTGCTATCTCAGTTATTTTCAGTAGTTATACCCAACCCATCTGGTGGGTTGGACACTTGACTGGCTGGGTAGTCAGATGCACAATGTAAAGGGTCTAGTGTTTGACTTATTTTTTTAAATTAGCAGATAAGCATGAGTTACTTATGCTGAAAAAATACATTTCTACCGAGGAAAGATTAACAATTAAAGAAATAAACAAAAAGTGCCATTTTTGCAGCTGCCTTCTTCTGTCATTATGGCAAATGCAACATGTTTGCTGTTCATTTTCCTTCATCAGGACACAGGTTATACAAACAAAGAGAAAGGGAATGCTCAGTCACTCTTCAAGACACACACACACATGCATACAGTCCTAGTCTTCGCCACCAGCACCACTTCATTACTCTTCCTCATCATCATCATCATCTTCCTTGTTCTTTCCTTATTCTCTCGCTCCATCCTGGAGCAGTGTGTTGGTTCTGAGCAGTTACCCAGCTGCTTTGGAGATGCAGATGACTAACAGCCTGATTGCTGCTGTCTACACTCTTAAAAAAGGATGTTTAATTTTTGAGCTGTAAACATATTTGTATGACTTCTATATGGAGATACTGGACATAAATTCAACATTGCAAATACAATTTCAGAATGCCACTTTCAGGGCCAAAAAATATAAAAATATATAAAGTATAAAAATATACAAATGCTGTACTGCCGGCTCCACCCTGATTGGTGATGAAATACCAAAGATATAGGGGTTTTATGAGCTGAATGGGGAGAATTTTTAAAAATGTTGATGCCCCCGAAATAGGCGGAGATATTGAGGAGAGAAATCCTCCACCTCAAAAGACCCTCCGTCACCAAAGTGCCCTGAGACTCTGCATCACTCTCCATTGTGTACTGTTAGCTAGCTGGTAGACTAATCTCCAATATGTTGTCAAATGGATGTCAGAGATGTGCACCCCCCTGCCCCTCTTTTACAGACACACCCCTTTCTGCTGGGCGGAGACAGGCTGACACCATGTGTTTCATTACTCTTTAAAGGGCATGGCTTTGATTAGGTCTTCCCTTCGAGGGCGGTCCACTTAAAGTTGTGCTTTGAGTGTTTTTAATCCTTAATGCCAAGGATTGGACGGATACAATGCCCAGCAGTTAAAATAAATAGTTTAATAGTCACTGTGATTTTACTCATTCCTGACTTATGCCATAAATGAGCAGCTGTTTTACCAAACCTATATTGTGACCCTCCTGACAGGTTGCACTTCCTCAGTATTCTAGATGTCTTCATACCAGTATATACAGATTTGTCTTATTGAGCTCAATAGTTAAGTTTAAGAGTCATGAGTTACTGTTATTTTATTCATCTATGTGTTATGCCACTGATACTATTTGACCAAACCAATTCAAACCAGTTCAAAGTACAGATAACTGCAGACAAAAGTTAATGAAATAAGCAACTATTCCTTATGAAGTAGCTTTGTTGTTATTTTCCTGCCTTATTTTATTCTAAGATAAAAACGTACTTACCCTGATGAAAAGGTTCAAAGCAGAGCAAAGCAGTGTGAGAGCCATTTATGGTGCAATTATGCCAAATTTAGATCAGCCACTCCCTCAGGCTAGACTGGCAATAGCCAAAACTGTTAAATTGCGCACACTGAGCATGACTCTATTGATGGAAAATGTTTTGCCACCTCAGTGGTTTTGTCCTGTAACCAGGCTGGCAGACTGGATCTCACACATGGCAATAGCCTAGAGGTTAGAGAGATGGGTTTGTGATTGGAAAGCCGCTGGTTTGAATGGCTTTACCAGCATAGAAAACCAGCCTGGGTCTGGAAAATGACTGAATAATGCTTTCCCCTACAACAACAACTACTGCTGAGGTGCCCTTGAGCAAGGCACTTGATCCCCATCTGCTCAGTGAACAACATGCTGTGGTTGTTCTGGTGTGAATGTGAAGCAGGGGGATGTTGCTCACTTTCTCTGAATAAATAAAGGTTTAAAAAAACTACACCCACAAGCTCTACCACTCACTACCACACGCTCACTTGATGAGTGATTTCATTTCTGTATCAGGGCTATTTTAATGTATTGTATTTCCCTTGCTGGTCATTTTATGCATCTTGTTATTTTGCTGTTTTTAACTATGTTGCATTCTGTTGTCATTTAGGTTCTGTCTTCTAATTCAGTTGTGTCTTTGTTTGTCACCTTTTTTCTATTTGTTTGTTGCTCTTGAGATGTTTTAGTGAGAGACCAAGTTACTGTGTATGACTTTCTAATGCCGGTTTCATGGAAGTTGGTAGTATTTCCCAAAAAGGGAAAATAAAGATTGTTCATCTGTTAAACTACACCCTGTCATCCGTGTTCCTAAGTCCAGAACCTTTGAGGTGTGTTATATAGTATGTTATTAACACATTCTGGCACAGTATATGATGTTATGAACATACAGTATGTTGTGTTGAAAAATAATATAAATGTCGGTGAAACAGTGTGTGTGTGTGTCTGTGTATGTACATGTATTCCATGTATTACAAAAGAGTTTGATTTATCTACAGTCTAGCTTTTACTGCTGGCAAAACACATCAGACTGCAGCATGATTCTCCATGAAGCATGTGTGTTGTTATACTATGAGGGCCTGCAGGCCAAACAGCCTCGTAACAGAAGCCTTGAGTCACTCCAGATTAAAGCACTATCCTTCCCCTGGAGCAGTTTGTGCGCTTTTGCGTGGGTGAGTCAAACATCCACTCATTTCAATACAGATGAATTTTGCTGCCATTTAATTGGCATCGTCCACGAGTGTGAAGTGAGAATGTGCTTATCCTCAAAGCGTATTCGGCCAGACTACAGGCCGTGCAATACAAATAGCTGATATGCTCATCTTGGGGATCTGGGTGGTGGTAGAGAGGTTGTTTAGCACGGGTGTCCAGCTTATTTAAAGCAATTTTTAAAATGAATACCTCCAGTCCTCAGTTCTGATTGTCTGAGACATTTTTGAGGCTGTTGCAAAATATCCAATCAACAAAAGTGTGTTTATTGCCAAATCTTGTGGTAACCAGGTAGTTAGTTAGTTAGCAATCTTTCTTGTTTTCTTCTATTTTGTTGGTGGGTTGGGGAATATGGATGTCCGTCTCTCTGTCAAATGTGCTATCACAGGTGATATTTCAGACACCACTGGTCTGATGAAACTTATGCATCATCTGTGTTCCAGCATTTTTTTTAAATTACACTCATTGGCCTAATGGGGTCGCTATAATGAAAGATTTTTAATACTTCAGATACATTACAGATACATTAGTCTGAAGGAATTAGAGAGGACACAATAAGAATGCATCCAAAATGAATGCAGTCACACTTACTTGAGGTGTAATGGGGATTACACAAAGGCTAGTTTCAGTCAGGCAGTCTGATCTGAACATGCTGGTAGGTCCTATAGGCATGGCTAGCTGTGGCTTCAATAGTTGCTCTGCTAACTCATGTGGTAACCAGGGAGCTAGTGAGCAATCTTTCTTCTTTATTAACTCTGTTTAAAATATTCTCTATAAAATTTTGGAGAGACGCCAAAGGTACCCACTGAATCACCGCCGTTCCCATAATCCCAGTATAGAACGGCCTCTTGGGTATTATTGCTTTAATAATGTCTAGTAATACATTACCAGGCTACCATTAAAAGTGAAATCACAGAGTTATAGAGGACAAAGGTTTGAGCAACTTTGATGAGCAACAGTGCCATCAGAATTGTTGCTGTAGTCACTTTTATAGCACATGTTTAATCAGTAATAACATATTTTCTGGTAAACAGTGTGTGAGACGTGAAGTCATAGAACAGAGATGCATGTCCAGTACCTTCTAGGTTTCTGGTGAACAGAACCTGAATGAGGAGCCAGAGGAAGAGCAGCAGCATGACGCCTTCGATCATTCCCTTACAGCAGAAAGAGACGACAGACTGCCATGCAGGCTGGCTGGGGTCCTCCTCCTCCTCCTCCCGGTAAGGCATCGTGACACAAGTGGATTCTCGGTGAATGTCCATAGGAAGGGATGCCCAAATCTTTGACATGAACTTCAAAAAACGTTTGATCTGTTTTGTCTGATTCTTATTTCTTTGCCTGGCACTTTTCTATTATATGCAAAATGTGTTACTTTTGTGTTATATTTTGTATTACACTGCTTAATGTTGATTGCTTGTAATGTGGTGATCTATGAAGCTTGTTCTTCTGGTGGACTCTGGATAACAGCATCAGCCAAATGCTTGATACATGGAGCACCAAGGGTCAAACATAACAAAAAAACACAAGTGGAATCTAATTATTTAGAAACTAGCTTGTTAGGTCTCATGTCATTGTGGTGCTTGTTAAAATGCCTTACATTTAGAAAGTTATCTTAAAATCCATCACTATAAATATAAGTGAAATATAAGCATTATCTGAGCTTTGTAACTCTACTTTGAAAAGTTTTATACAAATAAAGTTTACATTGTTATTATTATTTATTAGAACATCTTATCACTCCCTAGCTCCCTTTCAATGGCCAATGAGATGTTGTGGGGTAAAATTTTGCCTGATGGCCCTACATTTGGGTTCTATGGAGAGATCTCACTTGCGCCTCCTGCAGGCCTTGTTCCTCTCTAGCTCCTGCCATTTCAACCTTACACCCCTAGTCCTCTCTAATGCCAGTGGTTGACTGGCGTAAAAATATCCAGGTCCATGTGGTGTTTTAAGATGTTCTTTCTTGCAACCCAAAAAGTCTCCAAAGCTAAAATGGAAAAAATTCTGCCTGAGTGGTGATCCATAAAATTGATGCACAGTAAATCCTCTGTCCTCCTGATGCGGTGTCCTGGAGAGTGTAGACGGAAAGGCATTGTCTCCTATCCAGAACAGCTGAATTTGCAGGGATGCAATCAGCTCAGGACAAAAAAAGGAAAAGCAGGAAAACAGAAATGTCATATTGGAAGTGAATGGTAGCTTTACATCCCAAAAAAATGAAATCCTGAAGAAAATGATAAAATCCCACTCCTGGATCTGACTGACCTGCTTCACTCCACAGCAGAGCCGGCATCCCTGGCAGTTGGCTGGGGCGTTGGGTCACACCAGCAGAATGAATAACTCTGATTACTTGTTATAATATACTACTTGGGTTCTCCTCCATACCGTCAGCCTTCCTTGCAGTGCAGTGAAGGTGTTAGTATGAGTTGAGTCAGCCCAGCCACCTGTGCTCCTATAAGTGTTAACCGAGGTTTCATCATGTGGCTGGCTGCAGCTTTTACTGTATAGCTGGCCAGGTTCCACTCAGAGCTGCAGTCTGGTTCCAGCTCTTCACCATACACACACACACGCACACACACACATACACACACACACAAAACCACACATTATCTCTAGTCCTTGATGAGCAATCCCCTCCCCTCCTTCCTCTGTGGGACCTGCAAGCTGTCATTTTCATTGGCAGCTTCCCAGTGTGCAGACTGCAGGTACATAAAGCTTGAACCTTAACTCTCCCTGCGGAAAACAGCTTGCATTACACTGTCTGCGCTTTGAGCAATTCCCTGTAGAGTCTTCATGCAGACTGTATTCAAAGGGCCAGTGTAATGTTTTAAGCTGTGGGTCTTGTCTTTAGTTGACACAAGCCCAGAGTAACACACAGGATGGACACATGGTTGTTGTGGGAATCAAACCTGTGACCTGCCAGTTACAGGATGGTTTTTCAAACCATTAGGCCACAATCCCCATATGAATCCATGAAATATATAGATGTCAACACTGAAGCTACACTGCCATCTGTTGGAGAAGTGAAAGAAAGGGGTGTTGGATGGGGTGTGTAAAAATGTTAAGCTTTTATCTTGATGCTTTGGCAGTGTTGTCCTTTGCTTTCATGCCAATAAAGCACATTAAATTGAACTTAAATCAGGAGGGAGAGAGAGAGAGCGAGAAAGAGATTTGTAGATATTGTTATTTTTTAATAATCATGCCAATAAAGCATCTTTAAATTGAAATGAAAGGAGAAAAAGGGAGACAGACAGACAGATAGAGACAGACAGACAGAGAAATAAATACAGAGAGAGAGAGACTGAGAGAGAGATCAGTTTATGTAGGATTTTGCATGGTTTAACCTGTTGGAGATGCATACAATTGCCCATAATAACACAAAATGCCTTAGGCAAGTAAAAAAGAATTGGCCATGATGTTTACATAACTAGCCTGCACATGTGCTATGCCTGATCAACATGTGACTCCTCATTCCATTTATTAAAGTAATTGAAGAGTTTATTGCCAAATTGCTGTGTATCATTTTTTTTTAAAAAAAATCATTAGCACTTTGAGCTCCGTTGTGCTCTGAAAAAGACATTTTGGAAAATATTTCCATTGCCACAGATTCCTCCTTAATTTCTTATATTCTTTTCTTTTACTTTGGTACTTTGTATTACACAAAATGTTTAATTACTTACAATGGTTTTATTTTGAAGGTTTTGACCGGAAGTCACAAACTTTAATTCGGGCTACTTATAACTGTCGACAACAAGTGATTGCTTGTTGAAGCGGCAGCTGACCAGAATGCAGCAGCAGAGGAGAATGCCACATTTATTCTTAAACCTCCATTTATCATCATTATTATTATTATCATTATTATTATGCCTTGTCAGTTTGTCAGAGGCGAGCTCTACGCATTTACCAAGGATGACATTTACAGACAGAGGTAGGATATATTTTGGGTTTTGTTTCTCCGAGACAATTAAATTGAACTATGAAATGGTACAATTAACGTCGCAATGAAAGTTTCATGTAGAAGAGAGGCGAATGTTTTCTGATATTTTAAGAATGTTAGGTTTTTATTGTTTTTTGACAGCTTAAATTGTGTTTAATTTGTTGTAGAGATACAGGCTATGCTACACGTACACTCCAGTAGCCTCTTCTACATTGCGACTCAATTACTCGAGTGGACTTTAATCAGCAAAGTGGATTTCTTTTCAATGCCATCAGTATCTGCCAAGAACAATGACGTATAGAAAAGTTTCAAATGACTCTCTATAGGAATATTATAGTGCTACCATACCAAAAATACCATCAAGTATGATAAGTCCACTCACTATTGAGTGCCCTGGCACACCAGCAGTCCCTATAGTGATATTATAGGAATATAATAGTGATATCATAGGAGATGAATAAATAAAGTAAGATACGGTCACGGTTTTTGCTTCAAGCTTCATTGGACTGTGGGTCCAATTGATAATGATAACAATATCAATAAATTATTAATAAATATACGTTATTTATTGAGCACGTATCAATATACATAAGTAGGAACAAATAAATAGAGGAAGAAAATTATAAAAATATTTACCAGTGTGGTGAATGTTGGGTGGCATGGGGATACAGACCCTGGTTAGGATATGGGGAGGGCTAGGAATAAGATTATGATCGCAACATACTAACAAAACTAATAGTATACCAACAAAACATGCTGCTAAAAATGTGCTAAACACAGAAGCATACATGCAAAGGAAAACTAAGACAACAATAAAATAAATACCAACCATAGTTCAAGTAAAAGCAAACTACGTGTGTGTTACTTAAGAGTTAAATTACTGTTGGGGGGATTCAGCATAGGTGTTGATATGTCTCATTTATGGTGGGTAGTCTACAAATGGGTCATTTCCTAAACTTGACTAAGGGTGTGAAGACACCGGAACATTTCTTGCTCTTTTGAGCTTATCAAGCAAAAGAGGAGTCAGAGCCAACTTTTGAATATGTTACTGTTTGATAAGTGAAAAGGAGGGGAAGAGAGGAGAGGGAGGGATAGTTTATTCTTGGGAGGTTTCGTTATCAGGGGTTGGACTCAGTTTAAGACTTCATATATGTAATTCCAATGGTCTTGGGTCCACAAAACCAGTTTGTGTTTTATTGTCTTTGGAGCAATGCAAGACTCCATACCTGATGTGTTTTATCTCCATTTTTCAACATTTTACTTAGTTCTTGTTTTAGTTAGGTGCTATATAAATAAATTAATTAATTGTATTAAATAGTTAAATGGAAATTTTGCTCTTAGTAGCGTCTTTCCATGCAAATCTTTGCACTTGTGTCATGCACGGGCACAATTTATCAATAACATGTCTTTTATTTTAGAGATGCCATTCAAACGGATGCATTTACCTGAACATCATATGCCTATATGGATTCTCCAGGAAGGACAACCAGACAGTGTCACGGCTGCAGGACAGAGACACCTTTATTCTGTCGACTTTCAAAACCTTCAGAAGGTAGTGAAAAGATCTGTATTACGAAAGTTCATTGTTGTATTGAATGCTGAATGTACAGTATGTGCTGCGGTACTGTGTAACTTGCAGTCTATATCAATATGTCTCTGAGACAAATTTGTGTACATTTATTGTACTTGCTGAATGAAGTGATTGAGATTCTCCTCCTGATTTGGAGCCTGAGCTGAGCCTGATATGGAATGTATATAAATTGAAATATATACCACCCCACCCCCAGTCTGCCACAGTGACTAACTTATTATTTTTGTTTGCAGAATCCTTTGGAATGGAATGTGTTTGGAAAGGAATGCGTTGACAGTGAAGCCACATCAGAAGTGAGTATTGTAAGAACATGACCTAATAGCAAGCAATACAGTTTGATAGGTGTGTTGCTTGGATCTGAACAATGATAACAAACTTAATAAAAGCGCTATTATAAAAATGACATTTTCAAAGTGCTAAACAGCGTTTACAAAGTCTACATTTGGTGCCTGTTAAAACCCTGGCAGCTGCATTCTGTATGAGCTGGTGGTGTGAGAGGGACTTTTGAATGAGGCAGGAATAGAGGGAGTTGCAGTGGTCTAGACGAGAAGATAGATAGAAGGCATGCATGGCATTCTCCAGGTCTGTAGAAGATAGGAATGGTTTAATTTTGGATATATTTCTCAGCTGAAAGAAACAGGACTGCATTACCCTCTTCACCTGCTCCTCAAAGCTTAGGTTGCTGTCAAAATAGACCCCTACATTTCTGGCCACTGGCTTCACATTTGAAGATCAGCTACCATGTTTATTTTGGATTACAATTGAGGAACTAGGGGGACCAAAAAGAACAACTTCCGCTTTATTGTCAAAGTTGTGAAAACATTTGAGACATCCAGCTTTTGAGACAACATTTGAGACATCTGTGAGGCTGTCATGGAGGGGGTCATGGCAGTTTGGGTTGCTCGGATAGAGAGGCAGGTATAACTGGGAATCATCAGCATAGCAGTGAAAAGAGACATTATGTTTCCAGATAATGTGACCAAGTGGGAGCATGTACAAGGAAAATAAGATGGGACCTAAAATTCAACCCTGCAGAACCCCGCAGGTAGAATGTGCTCAGGATAATGAAGAATTACCAATGGTAACAGACAAAGTTCTATCAGTGAGGTAGGAGATGAACCAGTTCACTACTGTATCTATAATACCAACTCGATGCCTCAGGTGGAAATTAAAGTTGCATGATCAACTATATCAAAGGCAGCGCTTAAGTCTGAAAAGATTAGACACTCCTGCATCTTCTGCTAGTAAGAGGTCATTAGTTACTTTGAGCACAGCAGTCTTTGCTCTGTGAAAGTCTCTGCAGTCTCGGTGAAATTATTTAAATCGTACCTGGAATTTATCAAATATGTTGTTGTGGTTGAAGGAGTCAAAAAAACTTTCTCTAAAACTTTTGAGAGGTTGCATTGCCATGGTTATCAGTCAAGTTTACATCATGAACTTGAGACGGATATCATTATTTCATGCCAACAGTAGAACTTTACACGGGATAGGCACAACTGTTATAGTTCTTTGTTTCCTGTATCATATCCAATGATGAAGTCTTCGCTGATTTGCACACAAATACATGAAAATCCAATTAATAAAGAGCCATCTTTGAGCACCTTCCATGTTAGCTAGCTTGACCAAAGTAGCATGGACATAATGATGGGATGTGATGTTTTTTTGTTATTGTACATCTGCACACGTGTGTATTTTAGAAATGTCTTGCAGCTCACATGGGTATCAGATATAGGTTACATTTTAAAATGGATATAACATGATATAACAGTCACCAAAAAAAAACATGGAGAGGGGTTAATGACAGAATGGATGACATTAAACAGTATGATGATTCTTTGAGGTGAGATTAGAGAAGAATGACACTCTAGCTTCCTTAACTGATTCCTGGTATTCAGCATTTGTTCTTTCATCGTTTCATGTAGGAATTATAATTTGTTGGCCTTCCATTTTTATTGTGCTTTCTGACACTTTCTCCTTAAGGCTCAGGATCTTGGATTTTTTGATTTTTGAGAGGAGCAACAGAGTCGAGGATGGTAATACAGGCAGAGTTGAACAGGGTGTCTAGTTCCTCCTTGAGAGCTGAATACCTAAAACGTAACCTTGTTTGCTTTTGGTTCTATAGGCTTGTCACCATAAAATCACCATGCTTCACAAGAGAAAAGAAGCCAACCAGCTGTTTCTGTGCGGAACCAGTAGCAAGGAAACGACATGCTGTAATATGGTAGGAGACAGCAGAGTTGTATGTGATATTGAGTATGGGAGAGAGAGGCCAGAATGTCTGTGTTTTACTGTAAATGGTGTAATAATAATGATAATAATAATAATAATAATTTATTCAGTGTGCTTATGTCTAAAAACAAAACTCAATCTGCGAGATCTGTGTTTTAGTTTTTTGTCTCCATCATTGGTGCTCATGCTCAGCCTCTTGCTGTGGTGTTTTAACACTGTACTTCCCAGAGATCACTTGTCAATCAAGTACTGTGACGTCTTTTTCCTTGGATTTTCTGTTGATGAAGTTTGAGGTGTAGTTTGTTTAGTCATGGTGTCTATCGCTGCTCATGGTCCATACAAACCACTGTTGCTGCTGCCAGAAACGTAAAACGCATCACTTCCTGTGTGACAGTGGATTTTTCCTGGGAAAGACCTACCTGACCCCGGGTGTTTAGAACAGAAATTGTAGAAGCTTTCATTAACTGGCTATAGGTTGAATCACTATTGTGTTATATCAATTGGCAATACAGAGCAGCAAACCAGACATTTACTTATGTACGTTGTCATTATTACAGTTTTGGATGTCATGTGATTAACTGACCTATTGTCTTGCAGAATATATCAGAGCTGTCATCTTTGTGCTCTTCGTCTGAACACGAAACAAACATAAAGACAAGCATAAAGGAATTTAAAATCAAAGAAGACGAACCATCTGTCCTTATCGGTGAGCTTCTGTAGATCTTATTTATATATATATATATTTGAATTCCTGCTTAACCTGTTTCACCAATGTTTCAGTTTTTACCCATATTTTTCCAGGGAGGTGTTTTACTGAGCTCCTTGTTTTGTTCAACACTGCTTCCCTGTTTCATTTTCACACAGCTGCCCACATTCACACTGTGGCGCTGCACAGCACAGCAATAGTACTCTAGTCCACTGAAGCAAGTGGGGGGTAAACGACTTGCTCAAGGGCACCTTGATAATAGCATTTTGAGGGAAGGGAGAATCTTTTCCCAGATTTTAAAAATGAAAAATTCATATTTCTTTTACCTTTTTACCACCGTTGCTTGTCATCATTCAGAAAGCACTGGACACTTTCTTATACACGCTAGTCACCTGCCTGTGTCATTTCAGACTTCAGTTTCTCCCATTGTATGAATGCAATCAAAACCAATAGGGTACATTCATTCTCTACTTCTTTTTTGCAAAGATGAATTATGCCTCTCAAGCAAGCAGTGTGGCAGAAACTGGTGCCTGGAAACGATGCAGACGTAGGGCGTAAATTGTACTGTAGGAAGTACATAGTAACTGTCTGTGAAAGTCACTAGTGTTTTTCTACTGTTGTGAACTGATGTTTCCCGTGAGCCACTGTGAGCCCTTAAAATATTCATCACAGATAATAGCTAGTTTTGTCTTTCCAGAGTCCGCAGGAGATTCAGAGCTCTACATAACTCACTCTGGAGCTCAGGAGTCGGTCGGCATCCACAAGTTTGGGAAGAACCGAGTCAGACCGGCACACCATAGAAAGGGTATTGATACTATGATACATAGATTTTCTCTCTCTAAGAGCTGGTAGGGGTTGCATGGAATTACAACATGAGACATTAACCTGTTGCATCAGAAGCATAGCTTGGCCACATTTGTGTGAGAAGACATGATAGCTTGCATTTGCATGTTGTGCATAATGCTCCTGAAAAGACAAGGTTGAAGTGCTCAGTGTATCTGTGGGTCCTTAGAAAGTCTGAAAGGTTTGCACTGCTGGGTTAGTAGTACATCATGAAAAACATGTTTTTGTTCTTTTTTTTATCATATCTGCTTTACTAAACACAGTTTGGCCTCATGTCCCTTAACAATTTATGTAAGAACTTTCATTCGCTGTGTTTAATCAGAAATAGAATGATTTTGCCAACTTTGTTTCTATGTTTTGTTTTTTGAATTGGTCTTCAATTTATTAGTCAATTCCAGGTAGCACTGAAAAGTCTTAAATTTGGCTTTTGGAAATCTGCAGATTCCCTGGCTCATAAAGCAGTTTAATTATTATCACAACACTGCCAGCATCATGGCATCATATTTCAACCTGTACCTAATTAAATGACAGCATTGCTTTGAACAGTTATCAAAGAGCTGGCCAGACTGCATTTATTTTTAGTTTGTCAACTTGACAAATGAGTAGCCTTTAATTTACTCCTAAGGCTATAGGGACAAATAATTCCTTTGTTTTTCCTGTCTCCAGAGCAACAGTATGTGGGTTTGGTACCCAGCAGAGGGAGAGAGGATCCACTGCAGGACAAAGTTTATGCGTTCTACAAAGAGAAAAACACAGATGTGGGCTTGGACAGTGATATGTGGCTGCCTTTCGTAGCCCAGGTTTGCATGGTGAGTGCTGCATAAAACCGATGTCAGTATATTCCGTTGGAGTCAATATCTATCTGTATATCCCTGTGTGTTAATCTACCTATCGATTTTTTTTTATTTTTTTTATTTGTCTT
>OOFE01013415.1:0-12233 GCA_900323365.1 Monocentris japonica
AAGAATTAATACAATTGGTGGCAATTGAAAATAAACACGACTACATGCAAAGAGTGTTCCTCCATGTTCTACTCACATGATGTTGGCCTTGTGAACAGCGGTGACCTTGTTTCGCCCCTTCTTGGTGGCATAATCAAAGGCAAACTTGGCGATGCGCCGTGACTTCTCTCTGGTGATGATCTTCAAGCATTCGATTACGCCTGTCACACTCTGAAGAGCAATGAGAGGGTATGTAAATTTAAACTGAGCCACTTCTATTGGAACATAGATTACACTACATTGTTGGAAAATGATAAAATACTACAGGGTGTCTGCAAGTTTCATCAGCATGTAAGACTTTTTAAGACCTTTTTAATGCCAGTTAAAATAAATTACAAGACCAATTTCACATTTGAAAAAATTAAAATAACTGTAGACCTTTCAGAATATGGTCTGCATGACTGGACTTATCTCTTAAAATGCTATATTTAACTGTATTCAAGACCATATAGACCATATATTATATAAGATAATATAATTTTAGACATTGAGACTTTTTCTGACAAGCTTTCATAAAAATCAAAAGTCCAAAAAGGACAGCTAAAGAATTATTATACGAGTAGTAATGAACATTGGCCTCCCCTTCTAGAAGACAACTGCCCCCAAAACAAAAAAAAAAAAAAGAGCCACCATCAAAGAGAGGAATGTGTTTGTGCTTTCTTTATGCTGACCAAACCCTGTGTGTTCACGAGAAATCAAAGCATTTTAATGTGGGTTTAAAACCACTGGACAACCTCTGACTGAAATGGAGTCATGTATAGTAGGCAGGGTCTGGTCTACCTCGTGCTCCAGGGAGCTGTACTCTCCCTCGGTCTGTTCACGGATGATGACCAGGTCCAGGTTATTGTGGCGAGTGCTGTAGCCTGGCAAGCTGTTCACATGAACCACATTGGCGAAAAGGTCCAGTTTACGCCTGAGGTATGGACAGAGAGGGAGAGTTAGCAGAAAAGATTTGAACTCAAAACACAAACAGGTATAGGGAGACATAAACACACAGCTGTGGTTCTAGTTTTACCTCAGTCTCATCTCATATGAAGCCAGTTCTCCTTTGAACTCCATAGGGGTGTGAATCTTTCCTGGATAACAAGACAACAGTAAACATGCCAAAATCATTTGTTGAGTGCATTCCAAAAATCGTCTCCTTCAGCTCAGGGCTTAGAACAGCAGACAGCTTCTTTTTAATATAAAAAGATCAGTCTTCCTTCTTTCAGCTATTGATCAGCTCATCCAGAGTAACAGGAGCTTGGTAAGAGTGAAGCTCTATATTAATCGTAGGTATTTAGGCGTAAGAGTCTAATCAGTAACCATAGTCACTGGGAGTCCCAGGGGTCCTAAAGAGGCCTGCAGTCTGTTGAGCCCGCTGATAGTATTTTCATTAGTTGGAAGTGAGCTGAGGAGAGAAGAAAGAAAGGAAAGAAAGGTGCAAGCAAAACTACCTTTGATGGCCACCTTGTTATTCTTCATAGAGCTCAGCACTTGATCCAGCTTTTCCTCACTGGCCATGTTCTGCACCTCGCTCAGGTGGTACTCCTCAAATTCCACTGGGACATCACCTGCCTGAAGACAGGAGGAAGGAAAGGTCAGGGTACAAATAAAGAAACGATTAATCATGGGAAGCTCAGAAGTCTACATTAGAAATAACCATTTTCACTAAGATCTAAAATTTACCTGCAGATACTTATTTTTTCTATTTTCAGCATTTCTACCCAATTTCACAAATCTCTCGTCTTTCTAGGAATTTAGCACAAGACGAATTGGCAAACCTGATCACTTTCAGAGCTGTCTTATTGTAATATTGTGGGTACATGAGCACATCGGAAAGTGAAACACAATAATCTATACTAACAAAACCAAAACAATGCTCACTACATTTACATTGCCAGATAATGCCTGAAAAGCAGCTGTCAGCTAATCTATATCTGCTCTGGCTGATATTTAGTTTTATATCTGTTTTGTAAACATTAGTAAGGAAAGCGATTTGACACCTATCCATTCATAAATGTTAAAGTAGGACAACAAGTTGAAAAGATGAATGGTTATTTTGTAAACAGCGGCTTTTTATATGGTTAAAGAAACAGTTTAAGTAAAGGCTGGATGAGCCTAGAGGAGTTGGGATAGAATGTAAAATATGGTAAATAAAGAACATAAAAAAAAACAACTGGTAAAAATCTGTCTTGAGTGGACATTTTATGAAGCACTTCCCACTACATTTGCGTAATTTTCACCCCTCAGCTCTTAAACACTGTGTGCTTTCTCAAAGAGAGAAAGCTCCGACGATCCCCATCCTCATTAAGGAATACCTTGAACACATCCTTGACGGCGGTCATCAGCTCGGGTCCCACTCCGTCCCCTGGCACCATCGTGACTTTGAAGGTGGCATCTGCGCGCGCTGGGGGGGCTTCTGGGGCACACAGACCAGCAGACACACTCAGTGGTCGAGAGGCCAGCTGCTGCCACCGTGGGCAACTCAGGCCCTGAGCACAGGAAAAAGAGGACATACTCACAGGGCTACGTATTCACAACAGAACTTAAGGTAGTTCTTTATGAGGATGGATGGAAATGTATATTTTAATAGGCATGTTTTAAGAGGCTTCTGGTTGGCTATTAGGTGTTGGGCAGAGAGGGGCTGCAGTGAGGACACAAGCTGGGAACCATGTAAATGTCCAGGACAATTCAATTGCCAAAATGACAACACATAAAGATCCCATTGCCCCTTATTGTTTAGAGGCCAGCAAGATTAACACTAACGATACTCTATCTAGGAAAGAGCTCATCTGTTGACTCCCCCAAACTGACGGTCACGATGCTGTGCTGGATTGAGTATGAGAGTATGTAAGTTAGTATGTAGGCAAACGAAAGTTGTCTGGCAACTAAAACATCATTAAGAAAACATATTGTCTGACGCGATAGCCCGCGGTCTCAAGGGAGGGCTCTTATCTCAAATAATTTCTTTCAAGACAGTTATCTCCGATATGTGCCGTTCTTTTACAAGGGAAAACAAACGGCACGTACAAACGGGCTAGCTTGTAGTTAGCTTTATGGGTGTCATAACAGTTGGCTCACACTATTTCACTCAGTTGGGTTAACATCGTTACTTGGTACGGTTAACTGAGTTAGCTAACTCAGCTAGCTAACTCACTGACCTTAGACATTGCCATTGGCTTTCCTGCCGACTCTCAATTGATAGCCCAGCCAAACGTACCCTCTTTAGTCTCTTTCTTGTTAATACGCTACACCGCCACAAAAACAGTTACAGACGCGTCTTTTCTCAACCCTCAGTTCAGTAGTTAGCTGAACAGAGAGTCTGATACAAAGGAAGCAAGCTACTGGTATTAGTAATGCTCCGGTAGCAAGAAGCTACGGGTGACAGAAGTCCATGAGGTTCCTGTCTCTGTCTCTTCCTTTGACAGTTAATCATATGATGGTGTTTGGGTTTAAGAATACAATGACAGCCACAATCACTCCTTTACACGGGACGTATATTCAAAACGAGCTTGTAAGCATCCTCTATACACTCACCTTGACCAATGTTACCAGGCTTCCTCTTAAAGCGGCTGCCATTGTCGCAAACGTGTAGCAACTAATGGCGCGTCACGCGTCACGCGTCACGCGATGACGTAATGACCGTTATTCCCACATTCTGTGAAAAAACGTTCACTTCAGGTCCCTAGTAGTGCAATTTACGGAAACTGATAGAGCCACAGAGGTTTTATTTTTTTCCAATGCATGAGATTTAAAACTCGGAAATGCGAGATTTTGAACACGGATTTACGAGATTGTTCTAGTAATTCTGAATTTGTAAAATCGTCCGAGATTAATCTCGTGTTTGCGAGTATTAAAGTCGTTTTAATTAGATGTTTTTCTCGGAGATTTGAGATTTATTATTATTGCATGTGTGTTGGTTGCTAAATCAAAATTGTTATAGAGTTGTTCAGGCTAAATTGTGTACAGTGTTTGGTGCTACCAATGAAGTTGAGTGGCACATATGGAGGCACTCATTAAACATTAAAAACTCTTCTCTTCAAAGTGTAACCCTTATTTCTTGTGTATTTTATATAATTCTTCCGTTATCTTGGATCCAAGTGTAGTATACAAATAACTGTAGTGTACAATAAAGCACGGGCTGCGGGGATAAAATACTTCCTTTTAATCTCCAACCAGAGAGGCAGATTACATCGGCGCTGAGAAGCAAGAACTCCTTCCAGGAAAACTTAAAAATAAAAGCCCACAAACAACCAAATATACAAAATAAGAGTATTAGACTACAAATGCCTATAAACTAAGGCTACAAAAGCAATAGAGTTACCTAGCCTACGATTTACAAGATTACAAATAATCTTATAAATCAGAGTTTAAAATCTCGTGTATTGGAAAAAATACTTGTGGCCCTATCTGTCTTCCGTAGTAATTACAAGTAGGTGAATTGTAAATGAAATGATAGCTATCATCAGATATTGCTTTTACGGATTACTACGGGCAATGAGGACACATAAAAGAGAAGTCACATTCGTTGTTAGCTTAGATATTTTTAGCAGGCAAAAAGCACTATTTGAATGAACTGAATGAACACAAAGTGGGCAGTGCTGAGCATGTCGACCACCCTTAACATACTGAGAACTAGCTGTGCATTAGATGAACCACGGAAAACTGAAACAATGCCACTCCTCACATTAGAAACCCATAGCAAGTGATTTCCTGCCTGAATTAAGGTCATTGCACAGGATCTGAAAGACCCTAGACTTGCTGTATGCAAATATAAAGGCAGGACCACACGTACCTCCCACAGGTGCCACCCACTCCCTACACATCCTGCTCATCCCAGCCTGGAGAGGGTGCCCCCACTGTGGAAAAACCCCTGCATTGTTCCAGTGCCAACAGGTTTGTCCCAGTGTCCTCAGTGAATACACTTTTTAATTTAAAAAATAAATAAATAATGAACAGCTTACAATGCCGATTTGTACACCTGCACATAGTTCTGTGCATATGTTCTTTCATCTATATACCTGATAATGTGAACAACTAACAATGCACATTTGCATAGCAGTTACTAACCTGTAAATCTTTCAACCAAGATACTTTATCTTGAATTAAATAAACGTTGTATTATTGTATTATTCACGATATGTTCCCTTGCTGTAATTGCTTGTCGTATTATCCTCAAAATTTACTCTATTCTCATCCTTGTCTTGGCAACTGTAATGACCCAATTTCCGCACAGCACTCAGCAAATGAGCACCTATCCTATGGAGGTCAGGGGATTTCCATCTGCATCCTATTCTTAGGCAGGCAGAGTGATGCTGTCAATTTGAACACATGATGACTGGATTTTGACATCATCACCATCAAGATAGGTTAATACGGCAGTCGTTGAATGTCCCTCGTTCACCTTGTTGGGCATTTAATTTGGCTATTCACGCCCACGTCATTTCCTCACTGGGTAAGTAGCGCAGAACTAGTGGTTGACAGCCGTCGCGTAGGAGCTGAGTTGACTATATATGGGCAAAGCCAGACATCGCTTCTGCTCGCGACTGCTGCACTCGCTTCCGTGTTTGTGTGATCAGGGAGTCCACAGCCAGGGAGCTTCGCTGTTGCATTCATTTGGACGAGTAAGCAAATAAGCAGCAGGAAAAATGTCATATGAATTGAGTAAGTCTGTTAATTTGTGATGCCAATTGTCGATTGACTATGCAATGAAGCACTTCTTTTGGGCAGTGTTATGGAGGAGATCGAGCTAGCTAGCCAGTTAGCCGTGAGGCAGCTAGCTAACCTCGCCCATACATTTTGACAATTCATCATAATGGAAAGAACAATGCCGGCATTGACAAAAGTGTGTCAGATTCAGTGTAGACTTGTTTCTGTAAAGTCTGGTTTGTTGTGATGGATCATATGGCTGGAAATGGAGCCCGGCACAAGCTGTTCATTTACTAGGTTAGTTAGCGTTAGCCAGCCGAGCTAACGTTACTCTAGGGAGGAAATAGCTTTGCACACAACGCAATGTTATGACCGGTTATGACATGTCCAGACAGTGGCTGGCTGAGAGGCGTTTTCATTAGGGACTCTCAGGCACCAGTTCTGTAGCTACGATACACTAAGTTATCTAAGCTTTTAACAATCACTGCATGTGTTGAAATTGAGTTGGCGTACAAGTATTTGGTGATAAGAAATTGTGTATTGACAGTTAAAGTGGATGTCTTCTGTAATAAGTGCAACAGCTTATTTAGCTGTTTTCATGTCTGTTCTATAGAAGCTTCATTGAATCATGTTTTATTGTTTGTGTTTTACTTGACTAACAGGTTTCTCTTCCATGTAATTTTAAGTCTGCACGATTGCGCTGAACGATTATGTTTGTCTATCTTGTCACGTCCATCTTTAGAACATGTATTCGCCAGTCTCCCACAGATGGAGAGGGGAGTTGCCAAAGTGCTTGGCGGGGATCCCAAAGGCAACAACTTTCTCTATACCAATGGGAAGAGTGTCATCATCAGGGACATTGATGTAATTTTCTTTTAACAAATCCCACAAATGCGTAGCTTATATAACTTAACTGTCAAACACAATTACTGATATGTTTTGTCTCTTATCTTTGACAGAACCCAGCTATAGCAGACATTTACACTGAGCATCCCCATCAGGTCACTGTTGCCAAATACGCTCCCAGTGGATTCTACATTGCCTCTGGAGGTAAGCTACCCACCGTTACACAATATGAACACATGCCAAGAAATGTGTGCAGATCATTTCTAGAGTAATGACATCTAATTGTTATTAAATCCCTTCAGATATCTCGGGAAAGATCCGTATCTGGGACACCACTCAGAAGGAGCACTTGCTCAAGTACGAGTACCAGCCTTTTGGAGGCAAGATCAAGGACATTGCCTGGACAGAGGATAGCAAGAGGATTGCTGTGGTGGGGGAGGGACGAGAGAAGTGAGTGTTAAGGGTTCTCATATTAGAGAACCTGAAACTACACGCAATGTTTTCACTGGTAGTTAAGGGATTGAAGCGTTCAGCTTCTCATTAATCTCACACTGACTTCAAGTCTCACGAGAGGCTCCTCCTACTGTGAGCAGTCAGTCATATAATGCTGGGCCAAGCTCCATTGTTTGCTTTGTATTTTTCATACACTTAGGTGATGTTTTTGATGTCATATCACACTAACAGTTAATTGTCCATAATTCCTTTTGTATACTAATATGAATAAAGAGCTGCTTGGTGTTAGAAAGCTACTTAAAGGCCCAAATGCACTGGAAGCGTCTGATGCAAAGTTAAGTCAAGGTTGGGCTGTTGATGCACCTGAAGTCTTCAAGGCTCACCACCTGGTACACCTAATGGGTATAGGTATAAAACGTAACTTGAAATTGAGAAGGGCAGCGTTCATGAATGACTGTTAAAAGTATACAGTGCTTTCCAGATGTATTCTCTCTGGATTTTTGTATGACAGTTTTATTTATTGTGATATACCCCCAAAACTTGTAACACTGGCTGTCTGTGTGTTCATCTCTTAGGTTTGGGGCAGTGTTCTTGTGGGACACTGGTTCCTCAGTGGGAGAAGTGTCTGGCCACTTCAAAGTTATCAACAGCGTAGACCTCAAGCAGACACGCCCTTACCGCCTTATCACCGGCAGTGATGACAACTGTGGTGCCTTCTTTGAAGGGCCTCCCTTCAAGTTCAAGTTCACATTAACTGTGAGTTGCGGAGATTCACATTTGCTTCTAGAAATTTCTCTTCCTTGCTTTCTTCAAGGATCTATCTGTACATTTGCTTTGGTTTATACTGGTGTCAACAAATGTTTCTTTTGAGATAATATTTACAAATTTTTTCCCCTCCGGTCTCCCCGCTGATTGCCGAAGGACCACAGTCGATTTGTCAACTGCGTGCGTTTTTCTCCAGATGGAAACCTGTTTGCCACAGCTGCTGCTGATGGTCAGGTAAGTAGCGGGTCCACGGCCTTAGTCTTGGGGATGCACTGATCAGGTTATTATAACATTTATTTTTAAACTGTTTGTTTGATCAGCCCATTGAAATGATTTTACCTGGACTTTCTACTAATAGCTGTACATCACGTAAAAATCCACAGCAAGCAAAAAACGTAAAATTTCAATATAGCACTATGTTTAACAGATCTTTCTGATAGTTGCATGATATTGCTGGCCTAATGTGAAAAAAGCATAGTTGCAAACGTTGTTACATGTTGGTGTCCTCTTGATGCCTGAGGTGCTTAAAAAAGGAAAGGGAAGTTTTCATTATGTTAGCATAGGCGATGCCTTCCTACTAGTACATTAAACTGTCTCTAATTTTATAGGCTATGAAATTCATAAGACAATGTCAGAAATGAGCTGTTCATGTTAACAGTTAATTTATATAAAAATCACTCAAAATACTCTGTTCAGGAACGAGCAAAATAAAATGACTTGAGACTCTCTGTGCAGCGCTATTGGCAATTCTTTAAGAAAAGATGGGTCCCATTCTCTATTGAGAAAGTGTGTGTGATAAACAGGCAATTGTAGTCATATACAAACATCAAAGGGGCCATGTGTTCCTAACAAGTATAATTTCCACAGATTTTCCTCTATGATGGAAAGACGGGTGAAAAAAGAGGCTCACTGGGTGGAGAGAAGGCCCATGATGGAGGAATCTATGCTGTAAGTGGAGCTCAGTTCAGTTTTCCATGTTTAAAAATGTGCTGCTAAATATCTTGTCTGTTATTTGAGCTAGAGCAAAGTCATCAGTACAGTCTATTTGCCCCCTAGCATATGTCATCCCCTGTTTACAATACAGTTTGTTGGGTTGCACCTTTCAGAAGAGGTGAACATCCAGCTGGAATCAAAGTTGGCATGCAGTCTACAAAGACTGTGTAGACCGCTTTTCCTGTTCAAATTAGGGACCATGCGTTATGAAAAAGACCAATCTAATTATTATTTCAATCAATGATTTTCCATAGCCTTGGTGTTTTTGTTGTTTCAGTGACAATCTATAGGACTTTTCGAGGCTAAAATAACATGGTTTACACACACAAAATTTGCAACCTTGTTCACATACAGTTCCTTGATTTGCAGTGTGCTCTGCCACAGGCAGGGGAGGAGGCAGAAGTTGGTGCATCACTGAGTTGTCATTAACCTCTCCCAACTCCAGGTCAGCTGGAGTCCAGACAGCTCCCGCCTGATCTCCGCCTCAGGGGACAAGACAGCGAAGCTGTGGGATGTTGCCGCAGGTACGGCTGTCACCACCTTCAACATGGGCACTGACGTCATGGACCAGCAGCTGGGCTGCCTGTGGCAGAAAGACCACCTCCTCAGCATCTCCTTGTCAGGATACATTAACTACCTGGACAAGAACAACCCTGACCGGCCCCTACGTACCATCAAGGTCAGGTTTTTAAACTTATAAAATATTCTGTGTGTGTGTGTGTGTGGTTCCCTTATACTGATTAATCCTTGTTTGAAATCGTACTTTCCTTTCGTTTTAAGGCTGGTTTCATGGAAAAAGTTGTTGTGTGGAAATACTCAAAGTGCACTCGTAGACTGTGTTAATGCATATGCTGGTGACTATCTTTATACACGATTTATGTTTTTAAAAACTGGCACAGGCTCTTATTTTGAGCTCCTGTCCCTCAAAATGTCTGTCCACTTCTGCATACATATCCACCTTATATTAGGCTGACCCAACCACTAGACTAGCAGTTGATCTGATGGGGAAATTACACATTTGTCAGAGGCAGAAGGAAATTCAATGGAAAATGCCTGTTACTGTCTGGCATTTATATAAATAACATTCTACAGGTATATTTATTTGTTTATGGGCAGACAAGGACAACCTATTATGAGTCATATTTGAAAACATGTCGTTCTTCATCCTACAGGGTCACACCAAATCCATCCAGTCTCTAACTGTTCATAAAAATGAAGGGCGTACATACATCTACTCTGGGAGTCACGATGGACACATCAATATCCTTTCACTGCTGAAGTGCCAATGACGGACTGCCTATGGGTTGCTGGCTGGCACACAATGCAGCCAAGTGCCTTTTTTTTTTTTTTTAAATTTTTTTTTATGCAGATTACATTTTCCCGTTTAGAATAGAGGCACTTTCACAGTTATGGCACAATTAACACTTTGGAGTCTGCTGTTTAGACTCATTAGATGATATGTGCAGTTTATTAAAAAACATCCTTTCAACTGAAGGAGCTCTCTAGGTTTTTGTCTATTGGAGAAGTTTGTTTTTGTGATTTGAAGGGTTATTGTTGTCTGAAACTGTTTATTTGTTCTCTCTATCCATCTCTGTCATGAAATTGTTCCTTAACCTTTCCTTCACATTACTGGAATGCTGAAACTGGGGAGAATGATGACTTCTTGGGGAAGGGCCACAGCAACCAAGTGAGTAAGATGGTGGTGGACGAAGCAAACCAGCTGGTGAGCTGCAGCATGGATGATACAGTGCGCTACACCAGCCTCAACAAGAAGGAGTACAGGTGGGACCGTTGCTCCTTCAGGGGAAACTCCCAAATAGACTTGTGTTGTGTACAAGTGTTGTAATGCTGGCATGAAATTGAATGCATTCTGGATCTTATCTATTAATGATAATGGAGGTTGACCTACTTATTGGATTAGCAGATCGAGGCTTAGAATTAGATCTTTATTATTAGAATTGGTAATGGGTGGATGTGCATACTGATTATGCTCTGCCATGTGGAAAATGATGATGGCATTCCCTGATGCTGTTGGCAAGAGCTGTCACAACACTTCCTTGGAGCACTTATGCAATGTCAGCTCCACATCAAACATTTTGTCTGGGAGAGTCATTCTATAAGCTCTTCAATCTTTTGTTTCTATATTTATGTTTGGTGACATAGTTATGTGATCTATTAAGAAATAATACCAAAATCATGATAGAATTAAAATTTTGTAAATCTATTACCTATAGGTTTATCAGTCGTTATTTTTGTTTGGGGCATCTTTCCACATTCTTCAGCTCTTGTTCCCTCTGCTGCTCCCCTCTGTCACTCTTTGAAACATCCTCTGTGTGCCCCTCCCACACAGATGGACTGAAATATGTTTAGTTAACTTGCAGTATTGAAGGGCCAAACTATATCTTGAGGTTTATTTTAAATCATTGTTCTAAAGGTGTTTTAAGTTTTATCAGTAGTCACAACATTTATATTAAGACTAGGTGTCCCTAGTGATTGCTGGGCTGTTCTGGTGTATGAGCGGGCATGGCTCCAGGCATGCTACTGCCCAGACCATAAATTATGTGAATTGTTTTCTTTCCCTTTAATTTGTTCAGTGTGTTGTCCAGGGTGGAGGTGGCTGACAGCGTAGATCTACAGCTAGATGTAATTAATTACAATATATAGTTAAGATTAATTTGTGTTGTGAGCCTTTTTTTTTTTTTTTTTTCCCCCCCCAGTGCCTCTGACTTGGTGAAGATGGATGTCCAACCTAAATGTGTATCTGTAGCACCAGGGGGGCTTACACTGGCTGTGTGCATTGGGCAGGTAATCTAATTCGATTAGTCACTATCTGTCTGCTTAGCAAGTTTCTTAGTTCAGCCTCCCCTTTGACACAGTTGCAGGCTTTTACATCAAACATTTTGGTCTTGGCAAATTTTAGTTCAGTTGCCACAGTTTGTTGTCTTGTTTTACCCAGGTCGTCTTGCTGAAGGACAAGAAGAAAGTGTTCACATTGGACAACCTTGGCTATGAGCCAGAGGCTGGAGCCATCCACCCTGGGGGCAGTACTGCCGCAGTGGGGGGAGCAGTAAGGACATCAAACAATACAGATTATCGTATCAACCTAAGCTTCAGGCAGCTTAGCTTTGTTTCAGATATGATTGTGATACTCAAAAGCATTGCCTTTCATTGTGTATTATCATGCAGTTAAACAGCCATCACAAGGACGTTATAGCACACACTTCCCTATCATCAGACCATGGTGAAATTGGATCAATAATTTTGGTTTTCAGTCTTATCCATTGCCTTTTCTCCTTCTTAGGATGGGAAGATCCGTTTGTACTCTATTCAGGGCAACACTCTAAAGGAAGAGGGTCAAATGCTGGAGGCTAAGGGGTCGGTCACTGACATGGCTTACTCCAATGATGGAGCCTATCTTGCCGTCACAGATGAGAAGAAGGTTGTTACGGTCTTTACTGTGGCAGATGGTTATTCGGTAAACACTCTTCTCTCCTATATACTTTTAA
>OOFE01013417.1:0-16845 GCA_900323365.1 Monocentris japonica
TAATACCAAAAGTATTGTTCCAGTCATCTCATTTGTGTGTATGTGGGAATGAGTATATACATTTGCGTATGTGTGTGTGTGTGTGTGTGTGTGTGTGTGTGTGTGCATCTGTGTGTATGAGTGAGAGTTGATACATTTGGAAGGTGATACTTCCAAATGCTTTGAGTTCACGGTTTGTTTTTATAAAGGAAAAGATATAAAGATGTATAAAGACTACAGCTGTATATTTGTCATTTTCATTGCATTTAACTAAAAAGTATATTTTCATGATCAATTTAGATTTTTACCTTTTTTTCTAGTCTGTGAGACAGACTGTGAATGCTCTGGTATAATTTTGCCCTCTAGTGTCTTGTTGTAACAATTCAATTAGCTATTGACCAGCTCCTACACTTTATTAGGAAAACACACGATGAAATCATGTATTGATCTTCTCTGGTAGATTTTTTTAATTTTGTGAAAATTACTGTGAAATTAAACCATTTTTTTTAATGTAGTTTAAGATTAAATTGTGTAATAGCTAATGTTTATTTTGGACAGCAGCTGCAGTGAAAAAGTGGGTTGCTCATACTGAGAATATATTGCAACAAGAAATTGAAATCATGTAATGAGCTGAGGTGATGTTTATTTAGGACAGCAAAGAAATGAATAGTGATAGAGCAGGTATTAGTTGCTTTGCTGCTTTTAGAAATTTCATTCAGTGAAAAGGCACCGCTTTCTTGCGTGGCTGTTTGTTCACAATTCAGAAACTGCATCAGTAGGAGGAAGCTTTCACAACAGATGTTCATGCCCTGCTAGCTAACAGGAATCAGTGGCGCTTTGTGCCTCTGCTGTGGCCTTGTGTTCTGTCTCTCTTTCCAATGAGAGCAGTTTCAGATGAGAGAGCTTCCAAGAAACTGGTCTATGAAAGTTTCTTTTCTTCCCACATTTTTTGTTTTTCATTCGGTTTCAGGAAAACTTTTTCCCACAAAGCCCAGCCAACAAAAAGTACACAGAGGTAGATACACAAAGACAGTTTGACAAGTCAATGTGCATGTGGTCTCTCTCTCTCTCTCTCTCTCTCTCTCTCCTGCTTTCTGGCTCGTCTCAAACACACACACACATGCACACAATGTGGTCAAAACAGTTGCATTCAGTTGCTGATTTGAGTCTAAAATTAGATTGTTTCAATAAGCTTACTTGCTGCCCTCAAACTTCCTGGTTCCAGAGAAACACGCCACAGAATTCTTTGAAATCTTCCCCCACAGTAGTGTTTTCACACTTAATGACAAAAACTAAAACCACATTGTCAAAACGGATTCTGGGAGACAGGAAACAGACAACTCTGTTTTACAAGTAGCCACAGGTGGCCAGACATTTTTTCTCTTGGTTGATCATGTTTGATATGGTGATAGTGTGAACCTTTGATGATGGTCAACTTATAGGGGAACTACAGATTTCTAGGTCAGCAGATGCATTGAAACTGGCTATGACTAAGATTCAGTTTAACACACATACAAACACATACACACATAAACACATACACACACACTCATGTATCTTTGGGGAAGCATATCAGAGCATGTGCCTTTCTCAAAAATACTTACACACAACAGACTGTGAAGAGTTAAAAATACTACTAGCATTATATAATAAAATCTTTATTTACTTTGTGTAAATATGCTTGTGAGATACCCAATTTAGAGGCTTGTTATGTTTTAGATGTGCTAGTATTGCCCTGACATCACTACATTTCAGCATGAAGTCATATTTATTGTGAATTGCATTTCGACCCTGAACAAAGTGTACTTTCCAAAAAAGAATTGATCGATCGATTGTCCTTGATGGTGTTTTCTGGTGGTTACCTACTAATCCCCAGCCCTGTGACTAACTGTCCAACAGCAAATGTGCCCCAGTCAGCAGGATGGCATCTTTAACCATAGAGTAGAGCCAGAGCACTTAAGCCTACCTCGCTATTGTCCTGTCTGCCACACAACAAAACCATGGCCTCTGGTGGAAAAGACCCAGGACCAGCACAGGGCTGCACATAGGCAGGGCAAGTCAAGGGCCTATTGATTGTTGGTGTGTTTACAAGTTTTTTAGACAGTCACTCAAACATATTTTTGGTTAGACTTTGGTTGGCTTTGTCTGTGTTGTGATTTGTCTCGATTAATGACGAGCCACAAGGAACCTGCCCTGGTTGATACCATGATGACAGCTCTCCAAGAGGTGAGTTAGTGTTTATCCATTACTGTGTGTCTGATCCATTTGTCTGGTCAATCACAAATGGGCATGCCATCCCACTGTGATAAACTGGCTTGGCAACCCACTCAGTTGTGTAATTTTTTAAATGTCATTGCAGGCCTCTCAGGATAATACAAGCTCCAGCCAGGAACAAGAGGAGAAATTGATTCTTACAGCCTGGCACAGCATGGTGGGTACATATACTGCATGCCAGCAGTATATCAAAATGGGTGATTTGTTATCGTGATGAACTATCGTTATCCCTAGCACACACAGTGAGAGCCATATAATAATGCTTATTATATTTATTAGTAGTAGTGGTAGTTGTAGTAGCAGTCAAGGAAGTAATATACTGTAAGTATCATTAGTATTATGAGTGGTAGTGGTGACATCTGAAGAGTGTCAGCTAAATACCAATTGTAGCAGTATTTACTTTGTACCCCCTTCTACCAGAAAGAGGCTGACAGAATTGTTCTGCTCTCTTGCAGTCCATGGCTCTGCAGCAGCACAGTCTGTGTGTGGACTCCAGAGCTCCAGACCAGGCCCAGTCTTTCTTAGCCAAGCAGAGGCAGTCCACCCAGGCCAGAAGGGTCCCCCCCCCCAGGTTGCGGCCCAGGTAGGAGTCTTCAACCCCAGGGAGAGATGGATGTGCCCAGCCCACTCAAGGGCAGGATGGAAATCAAGATTGTGGAAGAAGGTGCCAAAGATATTCAGCCTGCGTTTCACAATTTTCTTGCAATGAGGTACTCACTGTTTGTTTTTGGTGTGCTGTTAACACCCTCTGCTGGTCAAAATTGGTACTGGAATGACTATGTATGTGCCTGTTATTGATTGATTTCAATACATTTGGACCTCAATAAATTGATAGATTAAAAGTGAAGAAAGTAAATGCTGCATGACTGCTTTTAATATACAAATGTATGTACATATAGACTATTTCCCACCCGGGGATCAATAAAGTATCTATTTATCTATCTAGTCACCAGATTGTCTGCTACATTCCTCACTGATTAATATTTCTAAACTTATTTGTTGCTGGTCAGGTTCAATGTCCATTTGAGATCATCAAAGTTGATGATCATCAGTCCCACTTATTTCTTCAGTCTGAATTCATTTTGTTTCACTTTATTTTTCATTAAAATACATAGATAATAGATAGATAATATCTTGTGCCATCTTTTCAACTCAAACTTCTTAACCAAACTAGGGTTACATCTTAACATGGTAGCATAGACTTACTGACAGGCAATCTATTCCACAATATATGGAGATGATTGAAGATCTGAAATTTTGTTCTTCCTTTAACTACAGTAAATTCCACTCCCCAAAGTGGTAACTGTATAACCCTAAAGGTACCGTACATACAAAGTTAGAGAAGGACCACTATCCAGTTCCTTATCTACTACTAATTTCACTACTGAAAATAGGAATGTCACCCATCCTCTCTTTCAGGGGTGTAAGTGCATTGATTCAAGCAGCAGAGAAGAGTTCATAGAAATAGTTTCGAGCTGGAAGTTCATTGGAACATCACGTCCATTTTCCATTTAAGAGCCAGTGAGCTCTGACCCCATGCTAACGCTGCGTAACCGCTGAGGGACATTGTAGGACGGCACGGTGAGGAAGGACATCTTGACTCCACCAATGGGGGGCTTGGCAAGGGCGGGCACAGCTCTATTCTGATTGATAATTGGCTGGGAGCTGAAGAGCTCCAGGGTGGAGCGAGCGGGCCGGAGCAGGAGGGTGGAGGAGTCAAGGGAGCTGATGGGAGTCACTGAGGCTGGTCGAGTGGAGGTCTCTCTGGAAGGCTGGAGGGGTGGAGGAAGCAGTGACACAGGTGCTTGGCTCTTTCCTCCTGTCTTCTCTGCTTTCCCTCCTTCTACATCACGATTCTCCTCTACTCCCTTCATCTCCTTCACCTGGTTTAAGGCGGGGTGCCCTCCTCGCCTCTCCTGCTCTGCCCCAAACTGAATCTCCAGGAGAGGCATTCTGGCGCTCATCTCCCCCCTGAAACTACACACTGTGCTCTGGGTGTCCTGGCCCAGCCCTGAGGGCAGAGAGCCCCCTTTGCCTATTTTACCACTGTCATCATCATCATCGTCATCATCACCGCTGCTGGACACGTCAATGCCGGGGGAGTGGCCTAGCCTCTGGAGCTGGGCTGAGGTGCGGCGAAAAGCTCCTCCCATGAGGCCAGTGGGGGAGGGGGCTGCATTGAGGAGGCGGTTGAAGAGAGCCATGTTGGGGTGACGGCTACCTGACTCCTCCAGGTTCTCAGCAATATCCTCCAGAGGCTGGAAGTGCATCTCCTCCTTAGGAATCCTGTTGGGTGGCAGCAGTGATGTAACTTACATCATATACCACTTACTAATCCTAATAAATATTGAGAATTTGTATTAAAGAAAATTATATCAGCTTAAACTTAATAAAAAGGTAGATAAACTGATTTTAGATGGGTTTACAATTCACTTCTTCCCCAGTTGACAGGGAATGATGAGGAGGATAGGGAGGTTAAACACGCCACAATTTCATGCACATGGTAAACAGCATTAAATGGAAATTGAAAACCCTGGCTTGGTTTAGAGAACCTATGCTCTGGCTTGTTTGTTCCCTGACAGTGGGGGATTCAAACCAACATCGGTCCAGTCACAAGCCTGCCTCTATAACCTGGCTATCACCACCTTGAACCATCTTAGCTACAGCAGCAGAATTTTGCTGTGCAGAATAATGAACTAGTACATAGATAGAATGAGAAGGTAAAAACCAGTGACTCACGCCATGTCGAAGGTGGAGCCCTGGAAGGAGGGTTTGCGGAGGACGAAGAGAGTGGCTGCGGTGTAGGGAGGTCGCGGGTTGGAGTCATTCCAATAGCGGTCTCTCTCTATGATAGGCAGATCCCCATACATCTCATCCACCGCCATCATGGACACCTGCAGAGTGAAATGCCAACAGATACATGTTACACATAGGGCAACAGCAGTTACGATGTCCTAAAATAAAGACAGGATGGTAAAGTTAAGATGGGATACCAAGGTGGACTTCTATAATTTGACCTTAAAGATAAGATGGAATGTCCATTTAGGATTGCGTTTGGTAGTATGGCCCCAGACGTCCCAAGTGGGATCACAAATTATACAGTATGAGTCAGCCGAAGCAGGGATTTCTACGTGTGCTTTGGGACTCAAAGCCTTTTGGTTACAGATTAAGAGAAAGAGGTTTCGAAATAAAAACCTGAGAAATCGAGAGTGACAAAGTAAGAATAGGGAGAGAGTGTTAATACTGTATTACGAACCTGGAAGTTCCTGTCTATCAGCCAGTTGGTCTCAAAGTCATCATCATCTTCTCCGAAGGGGTTGATCAACTGCTCCGCAACCTTCAGGACAGAACAGTAAAATAACAAGCTGGTAATAGGAATCATTGATAATGTTTATCTTTACATTGTGCTCAGGGATCAAAAAAGAACAAATAATGCACATGGCACAAACGGCACTCCGTCTGACCTTGAGCCACCCAGCGTAAAAGAAGAACTGGAGCAGGGTGAAGATGGGCACATAGAGGTCAAGGTCGTGACCTGGATATCCTTGGCTGGGGTCCAGGAACTGGCGACCAATTAGACATACCAGGAAAAAACTGTATACTGCCAAGGTCACCACCTGAGAGAGGGATGGAGGTAGACGGGGAGAGAAGCAGTCAACATATGAATAGATTTCAGGAAGCCCATGACAGACGCACTTCAGCCAGTATTGACAACACATGCCCTCCATTGTCAGCGTGTGACATCACGAGGACCACAGCCAATCCCCAAACAGGGTTGCTGATACACAGTATTTACCTGGGTGTACACCAGGGGCACACTGATCATGTCGTAATGAAACAGCATGCTGCAGTTCCCTCTGAACACATTCAGCTCCTGTTGACAGATAGAGAGACTGAGGTCTGAGGTCATTAGCAATGGCAATCAGCATTAATCCTAACTGTGTGTGTGTTTAATCTTTGTTATAACCAGTTTCAATGAGTGTACTGGCCTAGAGATAATGTAGTGCCACTTATTGCCACTCAGACGACCAGCGTGTGTGTGTGTGTATGTGTGTGTGTGTGTGTGTGTGTGTAATGCTGTACCTCCAGCAGCAGTTTGAGAGTGCTGTCGTCTTTGATCCTGCCCTCACAGCGAGCCACAGCGGCCAGGTTAGTGAACCAAACACAGGGGATCCAGTACTTGTTATAGGGAGACTGGAGCCCCTCAAACTTCTTGCGTTCCTCTCGTGTCATGAATCCTGCATAACATTTTAGACTGAGTCAAAGCCAGTTTAAGGTGGAGTGGTATGACATTGAGTTCAAGTCCAAGACTTCATTGTCCAAAGTGTGAATTTGAGAGAATACGTACAACAAAACATGCAGAAACATACAAGACACATTAAAATGAACAATTTAAGAAGAGCTGAAGATTTAATGACAAGGAAAACAGGGTTGGAGAGTTCATATGTTATTATTAGGAAGGGTTTTTTTGAATGCATGGGATAAATGTGAACTTCAGTCTGTGTGATTTAGTCAGTGGTTGTCTGAACCACACACAGACATCAGTGAGGGTGGGCTACTGAGTGGCAACAATCCTGTTTATCACTTTCATAGATTTTGTTTTTCACACTCAGGTTTCTAAACTAAAGCACTACAGAGAAGAGAAAAGTTGGGATTGATTGATGAAAGATGTGTGAAAAGACTTCACAGCTCTATTCACATTTTATGTGAATACAATAAATCTCTGTTGACCCCTTTTAGGAATAGTGTCACTATTGAAATCAAAATGTTTTTTACAGTTGATGACACTTCCGAAATACTCGTAAGTCTACTAATTCAATACTCTGATCACTGATAAAAGATTCAGACAGAGGTAGGGTGTTTTTACCCCAAAAGCTGCAATGTGTTTCATTAAGAAAACCCTGAGGTGCGAGGCTGGATTGCTACGCCAGTGTATAAACTCCCCAACCACAAGCCCACATGCTATCTCACGGTCTTATGATAACTTTATCATCAGTGAATTTCAGGATGTTCCTGCCCTTCTGTGTCCACCATGTCATCGGTGTAGAGAATGTACAGGACAGGGACAAGGGGAGAGGGACAATGGCTGTATTGTAAATCAGAAGAAAAATCAACTAAAAAAACTGGAGAATATTGTTTCTCCAACATTGTGAACAGCAAAACGATCCATTCTCAAATACATTTTTACAATTTGAATTGCATGCTATTGATTTCCATACCGTATTGCCATGAAATTCAATTGCAGTAGTTTTGATTACCAGCAGGGTAGTGTAATGTAAGGCCCTTTTGAGCATCATTGTCATGACACTTTTATGAAGCCATATAGCCAAAACCTGCTGGTGAGACACTAAACTGTACACTAAACTTTTTCAGGTTAACCTTTCTTATAAGATCAGATCTAACTTACAGCAAAATAACAGTGTGTTGTAATGTCATAATGTTAACATCCAACGACCACCTCACCACCACCACCACTCCCATCCCCATCACTTGACCACTTACCAGCCTCCACCACGTGGTCCATGGTGGGGAAGCGCTTGAAAACGGCTGTGCTGACCGAGCGGAGGATGAGGATGGCTGACAGACTGGCGTAGCGCATCATGGTGCGTCTCAGCATCCGCCCACGCTCATCACTTCCCTGGAGGCCCCCCGACAGGGTGCACATCAGCCTGTCAGGAAGTGGGATGCAGGTGTATTGGCTCCACCAGCGGTTCACCACAAGGGTCACATAGAAACCTGTTCAGAGCAGCAGAGATAAGATGGATGGTGGAGCAGTACAGGCACCGCTGGTCTAAAATTCCTGGCACTCATTCTGTTGTGCTGTTAGGTAAATCCCACCCATTTGGTATTCCAGGCAGGTTAAAATCAACAGTAAGAATGATTTACAAACACCATCTGATCCAGGTCAAGCACATACTGTAGCTCTCTGATGGTCTGGGCTTAAACCCTGTCCCATCCTACTCTTTTGCATTCCAGATTTCTTAACAACACCATTAATGCTTACCCAGTACAAAGGACATAGGGATGAGACTGGCATAGTGGTTGCAATAAATTGCCAACTTTTCAAAATATCTCTTCTGGTCATCGTAGAGGAAGAATCTAAAAGGGAAGAAACAATGATACAGTTTTATTAATAGTTTGTGCGGCTCAAATTGATAAATTTGTCAAAGGCCAGTCTTAAGTGCAACACTGTCTTACCTGTAAGTGATGCTGATGGCAGTATACATGGCAAAGAAAGCCAGGAACTCCTTATATAAGACCTTGTAGATGCTCCCCTTCCAGGCCAAAAGCAGTTTGGAGAAGCCACAGAAGCGGGCATTAGCAACTCTGGCCGTGTAGGTGACAGTCATTGATGGCAGGGAGACTATGTCTTCAAAATAAGAGACCTATATGGAAGAAATATTCAGCTGTGTAATTACTCCGCCAGTAGGGGCAAATATGTTCCTGGAACACTTGAGATAGGTTAGAGGTAATGAAGGAGCTAGACAGTGTTCAGAAATAAATTTTGAGTACATTTTATGGATCATACACATAACAAAACTGAGCAACTTTCTCCGTCAGCTTTGTCCGAGTGAACTAATCACAATTAAATCACAGAGGATTTCTGCATTATGACATGAAGCTTAATGAATCAGCTCCCAACTTGTATACACTGGTGATCTACTAGTTTTGAAAGAAATCATTGTCCTTACCTTTTGTTGTGTTTTTTCTTGATATGTGGGTCTTCAGAGAGCTTGTTGGTGCAACCTGGTCAGCAAACCTCTGTGCGTGATTGGTACCACTGGACAAGTGAATTCATTATGCCACTTAGTATAACCTTCCTTATGCCCTTCTCTATGTTTTGTACGGATGTTTTTTTTAAAGAGCGCATACCCTGATGTCCACTGGCGTCGGCTCGGTTAACTTAAGACTCGGTGGGCTACATGGCAGTAATCCTTGGAGCCTCATCTGTACGTCCAGTGGTCAGTGCGCCCCGGGGTAAATCCCCAAAACGAGAAGGAGGAGCTCGTTAGCGCGGCCCCCCGACCGGGAGAGCACGGCTCGGCACAGCGCGCTTCACATCAGTGATGGACCACAAGCGACAGGCCGCTGCCATGGTACAGGGAGCTTAAAGGACGATCAAGTACAGTAGGAAATAATGAAACAAAATGAAGTAGGCCATGACAAACTTTCATGTAAAACTGTATGAACGCATAAAGCTATTTTCCCGGTTAAATGTATCTGATTACGTAAGCCGCTGTATAAACCCTAACGAAAAATCACTATAATGTTCTTATATTCCTATAGTGTGTCTGTGGTATAGTCAATAGTGCGTTTATATTGACCTTATCGTGCTTTCCGCTATTTTGCATCACTACAATACTCCGATAGGATATTGTATAGTTTAAATGATGTGATGACCTGTAATGTCGCAGGTTAAGTGTAAAGTCAGGCCCTGTTAAAGCCTGTCTGTTGGCTGGTCACCTCCATGGGCCAGAGAGCCTCGTCTGGACCGCAGGGCGCTCCAATAAACACGTTTGTTAAGTAATAGGCAGATAAAAAAAACGACCCCAAAAAAGGCTCGTGAATGAGGCATGTTTGTGTTTTATTTTGTAACACTCGCAACATAATTTAAAGAAAATCTATAGAAAATAGATTCATAATAACTCAAAAGCATTCAATAACAAAGGACCTTAAAAGTCTGCATTAGCCTACCATCTATCAGTTTGACTGGGAATAGGAAACAAGTATTGTGCTTAGGAAATATGTCTGTGCACAAAAGCATTAGGAGAGCAAATCAGAATTCAATTTTGATGAGTAGGGCAAGGATGCCTTTACATTTACTTAACTCACCATTCTTTTCAATATTTTGTTCAACATTAGATCAAGCAACATTCAGTTATTGTTAACTGATTACAATGCACTAGATAAGGCTAATGCCTTTCCATAGTGTTCTTATATAGTCCTCAGCTAACACAGGATGGACACAGAATGGTAGGTAAAAGAGATTCGCATTTCTTGACAAGTACCAAATGGGAACTTGGAACATAGCAGGGTCAGGGTTAACTCCGTTTTAGCTCCAACCACTCAGATAGATAAACTGCACATTGTGTCATTACAAATGTTTGCCAAACTTTGAATCTCATTCAAATTAAAATTATACCGACCAATACCGCCTCACACCACCTATAGAACCAGTGTCATAAAATAATCACAAGTGGCTGTCTGTTAGAGGCAGATAGTATAGATACCACATAGCTGTTAATCAATAAATACACTCCCAACTTTTGATTCCAAATCTCAGTGACGTTGCCATTTGGGCAGTAATACGTACACCATGATGGTGAGAGGATTATGTACAGCACTGAATGCTATAGACCGTGTTAAACAGGTACACAGACTGGATGATTAGGCTGCTCAAATCTTGAAATGGCCATATGAAGTTTGGTATGACGGTGTGACTAATGGTACTTGTACATAAGAGACACTTGAGATTGCTCCTGTGTTCTTTATTGCAATGATGAAGATGGTTGTGGTCAAGGTAAAAAAACAAAAATGACCATAGACCACAGGCCATATTCCATTTTAAGGGTAATTGTCTCTAACCCTGAATCTGTAGAAATTTAGATGTAAAAATACCCCATTTCTCAGGGTGATGAATGTCATGATCATGATCCCTTCCCCTCTAAATTCAAAACAGGCAGAAAAAAAAAACCTTTAATTACTGCCCATATCTGTTTCATGCTTGTCTTTACTATGAAATAGTAGAGGTCAAATCAGAGAACAGAGAAAGCCACCAAAATAAAACTACATGGCATAAGCAAAGGATAAACATCAACCATCGGAAAGGTGTACACAGTGCCATCACCGGAAACACTTTAGTCATCACTTTGCACATTAGTGGCCGGACATTGCGAGGAGGGGAAGGTATGGAGAGAATACATTTTTTTTAAGTAGGAATAGTACAATTGCCAAGGAGGGATATGGAGGAAATGGTAAGAGAAAGAAGTGAGAGACACGTGGCAGAAGATAGAGGGCTGTCTCTCGAACAGTATAGCAGGTGTGTGTGTGTGTACAGGAGTGTTTCTTCTGTTCCCCTTGAATGGTGGTGTGTGTCTTGCTGTAGAAGTGCGTTCTGCTTTGGATGACGGTGGTGACGACTAAAAGGATGATCTTGAGGCTGTTACTGCAGGGGGCGAGGCTGGTTTAGACTGTAGTACTGTGGTCTATAGAGGGGACGGGGGTCCTGCAGAGGGAAATCATTTGTTTGGGGGTTTGTAGGGTTCCAGAAGTTGTTGAGAGAAGGTGTTGACCTTGTCGGCACCTCGTACTTCATGGGGCAGCAGCGGTAACTTGACTATGTGGAAATCTTCATACAGGTCCTCCATCTGCAGGAAGGATACAAACCATTAGTAGGGAAATAAACATGGCAGTTGATCCGACTCTGGAAGGGTCCAGTACCATTAAAGCATGCATTTTAGTATTCAAAATGAAGTAGAAGTTTTAGTATCAGTGCAAATTTTAGTATGGGTGGCTCCAGTGAGAATTGATACCATTTACATTTCCCAAAAACCTGCCTAGTGTATCAATTATGTTAAATTAATTGTTACTGTGTAAATGCAATCTTTGCGATCTAAGTCGATTAAGCTCTCTCACATACAGACATAACACACATACAAAGTACTGCATACCTGGTCTAAATACTTGGACTGGATTTTATGGCGGGCCTCGCACATCTTACACGGCCTCTCGCCGTCAGGAAACACAAGTTGGTTTACAATGATGTTGTGTGTGTCGATGCGGCACTTGGCCAGCTCCTGGATCAGGCGCTCCGTCTCATATAGAGACAGGAACTCGGCGATACACACGCAGATGAAGGTGGTCTGCTCCTAACGGTTGGTACGTGGAGGAAGGAGAAGAGTTAACAAGCATTCACAACATACTACCATAAAGTTTTTAATACTAGCCCAGGTGTTTATTTGCTCCAATAGCTGCAACAATCAAGCGTATATTAGAGATTAGAGACAGACCATTATCTGAGACAGACCCAGACTGAGATGCCACAGTTCAGTAATGTATACCATGAACACAAACCACTGGTTAAATATTTTGAATCTACTCTATAGCCGCACTAAGTCAACATTAGAGCCTATAATGAATTTGTCATCAGAAGACAAGATACAATGGAATTATGATGTTTGTGTAGCGCATGTTCCAATGCAGATGTTTTATCTGCAACAACTTTTTGGATGGATTATTTATTAAAAACATAAATAAAACATGTAAACCTTTATATACTGCGTTACTACTAAAAAAAAGAGGCTATTATTGGGGGAAAAAAATGTGTGCAGTAATGGTCAATAAACTAACGTTTATAGTTCAGAGACTACGTACATACTTGTGATGCTTACTGCAATTTAGAGGTGAGCTCTAAATTAAGCATCACAAGTATGTATGTGCAATTTAGAGCTCACAACTATAAAACAAAGAGGCAACAAGGCACACAATGCAAAGACTAACAACAGCACATAAACAACTGCACATTAACGTTCATATCTTGTAGTAACAGTAAGGACTGGTTTATTTTGGTGCAACTTACGGGGTCTTTGAACTGCTCACTGACTGAGCGGATGACTGGCAGGGTCTCTTCTAGCTTAGAGGCCAGCTGGTCTGCATTCATGTCCCCCAGACCAAGCATGTTACACATCTAGAGAGGGAGGACAAAAACAGAGAGCGTAAGTATAGGGCTCTAATCATGATCAACATTTGCTACACAGAACACCAGAATTTCAATATCCCTCAACGTCAGCAGCTAAACCACTATGAAAACACAACATGAACTAGCTAACTAGGTTATTTTCCTTTGCTTTGTCCTTACCATTCAAAGCTTAAACAAATGCCCCAAACGGCTAAAGACAGATTTTAATATTATCATTACCACGGTACAATCTGACAGCGACTGTTCAAAATCGCTGAATCGCTGTTTATGGAAACATGGGGATTACCAAAACGAGAACATCAATTCTTACATGGCAATTAATTATTGGCCAAAATAATCAACAGCCTGACGAGTTAGCCAACACGTCTGACTTGTCCAATCAAGCACAGTTGTGGAGAGATGAAACCTGAGCCACTATAGTTGAACTGACTTGGAAACACACAAATGAATTAATTGTAAATGATTGGATCTGGCTTGTCACTCCTCACCTGGGAGATGAAAGGGCTGATCTGGTTCTTGATCTGCATGAGGCGGCCCAGACCCCGCTCCACGATGGTGGGAAAGTTGAGCAGCCGCAGCGTGTGGCCAGTAGGGGCAGTGTCGAACACTACCACTGAAAAGTTCATTCCTTTCACTAACCTGATGCAAAGACACAAAGCATGTTCAAGTGGAAGAGACACTGGAATGTGGGGTGGGTTTGCGGGTTAGAAAGATCTGAATACACTTTGGTCCAATTTACTATAGCAGGAACAGTCACAGTAAAGTATCATGTGCTGCAGTTTGTTCATGGCTCTTTTAGTAACACACCCCCAGGCATTGTGCATTATGACAGTAAATTGTATCTGGTAAGGATGTTAAATGACAGTGCTGACTTAGAATAAAACTGGTTATCTCTTCTTGACTATGCCATTCATAATGCTGTGAAAGGTAAATGTGATTCTGTATTGGCACAACTACTGGTAAAACAATGGTGATAGGCCTTGCAATGACTGTATCGGCTAACCTCATGACCTCTGCATAGCTCATGGCCTCGTCAATGCCAGGGAAGGCGCTCATGGCCTCCTGCATCATCTTCTTGCCCATGCTCAGCATGTTGTCCTCCTCAAAGAACTCATCAGGCAACTCTGCCACACCCAGGCTGGGGTCAATCTCCTACACTCACACAAACACACACAAAAACAAATTGCCAGAGTGTTACAAAATGACTGTCTGGGTAATCTGCAAGCTTTGTTTTGGTCAATGATACAACTATATACTGGGCATATACAGTATATTTCTAATTTGTACTTTCTTCATTATAAAAATCACTTGTGGGTATGCACACTTCTTGTAGGGTGACTTACCATGGCAAAGAGGTTGTCATAACCCTTGACCTTAGTGGGCACCTTTGAAAACTTCTGGTCAAAAGCATCAGAGATGTTGTGGGCTGGGTCCGTGGAGATGATAAGGACACTCTCCCTGACAGCAGCCAGCTGGACAGCCAAACTACAGCTGGAAAGTACAAAGCAAAGACAGGCTTGTATTGCAAGTTGTGGGTAGACAGGCAGAAGCACTTGACTACAGCAGATTAAACCGTGATGTCAACAACGTCTCTACTCTAATTAGTTACCCTTACGATGCTGACTCATTGGCCTAAGAGCATTAGGCTGGCTTCGGTGACTTTTCTTTAGCAGAATTTGGTAGCTGAGTTAAGCTAACTGTTGGCTAGCCCCAATACAAGACCCTTTGGCTAGTGCATTCATAGAATAGGCATTCCTTGAAAGCTAACGTTAGATAGCTAATAACTGGGCACAAGGTAGGACGTTCTCCTGTTACGACAATGAAGAAAGAAACTGTAACAAGCAAGCTGTTGGTGTCACCCTGTACAATTTTGATCAATCCAGCCGGGAATGTCATGAATCGAGCTGTCAGCTGGCTAACGTTAGCAACAATGCTTCGGATATCACCTTGCTAGCAAATTAACGGTTAGCTTAGTCTAACTGGCTGGCAATGTCAACCGACTCGTTTAATGCTAAGGCATCCTAAGTTACTCGGGTAACTTCAGTAAATCATTATAGCGTTAATTAAGATCCACGTCAACGTTAGACTGACGGCTAACATAGCTTAGCTAGCGGCGTAACCTGAGAATACCATGTGACAAATGAGGGTTTCCCTGCAACTTACCTACATGTCGTTTTACCAACACCGCCCTTTCCACCTACAAATATCCATTTCAAAGATTTCTGCTCGATGATGTTCTTCAGTGTTGGTTCTAATGGTTCAACGTCAGGCGCATCTTCAAATTCGTCTTCCAATGAAGCTGCCATCTTGTCTGTGTACGGCTCAGGCGGAATGTACCACGCACTAATGCTGGCTTCACTGCTCCTTGTAAACTCCTAATTCCGAGAAATGTTCTGCGCATTCATTTGGTTTTGGATGGGAACGATAACAAAGTGGACCCTCTAACTAAAGTAGCTTTTGTTTCATTTAAGAAATGAAGCAGCACAAATGGAATGAAAATGGTGTAATTGGTGTTTTAATTTACTGAAAAAATGCGTGACAGTTAAAAGTTAAACAAAGAGTGAAAATAGAAACAAGTGTAATTATTTACATAGAATTCCAAATAATAACGTAACTGTAATAGTTAAGTAAATCTATTTTACCGTCATTTGTTGACACGGTTTCGACAGCATAACGCTGCATTTAAGTCACATAAGGAAGTCGGTAGATACGAAAATACTATTCACGCCAGCCTTCACTTCGTAAATACTACTTGGGGTTTGGCGATGGATCACGATTTCTTCAGCTTCCTGAATTGCAGTTCTGTGTAGGGAATGGTATATTTCAAATAAAACAAACACAATAATTCCCACTACATAAGTCATTTGGTCATCACAACTCTAAAACTGTAAAAACGCCACAGCAGGACACACATACTTATTGGATTTTTTTTATTTGTAGTTGACATAATCTTTGCTTTGCTGTAAAACATGGAGCCAAATGCATCACTCGATTACTTCATATGCGTTAAGCGTGTAAAACGGTTGATCAAGAATAACCAAAGTCTACAGAAAACTTCAATCATGACGTCTTCACTGCTTCAAACTCTTCCTTTGCTTTAAATGGTGAAGTGGTTGCGGTGTCCCATTAGTGCTTGAATGCAGCATAACCCACAGATACTTCGGAGGACCGTAGCAATGATGCAATTTTAATATAACTGATACCAGATGAATATGGTAAAATAAACTGCTAAGTGATCTAATGGATCAGTGGGGTGGCAGTAGCCTAGAGGTTGGAGAAGCAGGCTTGTGACTGAATGGTTGTTGGTTCAAATAACCAGACCAGTGTAATTCAACCTTCAATTCAAATTTGGAGACAATTCACCTTTCACTAAAATCAAATCAGTGAATGAAAGTACAAAATAGGTATGCATATAGAAACCCTGTTGCAAGTGAGGACCAAAAATCCTTAGACACTGATACATGTACATGCTGTAACCACAGAATAAGGCACTTGCCTCCATATACACCTTTTCATTGCTTCATGTTCCCACCTCAGTGCTGCCATCAGGCCTCTTTCTAAGCCCTTCACCCCCCTCTTCACTTTACCAGCAGTGCCAAGCCTGAATCTTTATGTGTGTTGTCTGAGCCTGCATGCATTCCATCCCACTGGGAAATGAGCAACTTTGCAATCCATCTGATTTTTCACAGTCTGTCCAGCGCAGCCAATGTGGCCAAAAAACTGGACCCAGATCCACCCATCGGTAGCGTAGTCCACACGTGGCCGAGCGCACTAACCACATCTGAGGGCAGAGAAGCTGGCTTTCAGCTGCAAAAATGGCAAATCCCAGCCTGTGTCTTTCTGGTCCTGTACAAGTCTCATTCAGAAGCTGATTCTGGGTTTTTGAAGTAAAG